>PVHP010009370.1:0-50398 GCA_004024765.1 Zapus hudsonius | reverse complement strand
CTCTGAACATGTTCCAGAAAAATTATTTAGTTAATTCTCTCATAGTAGATCCTTTAAAAAGCCTGGACTACTGAAACTGTTCCTTGATAGGGAAACTTCAAAAGCAGCCTGGTATTATGAATGTAGGCTGGAGGTTTCAACTGGATAAAAGATGTCCCGACAGTCATGTCACCTGTTAAAAGCTAGTTTCTGATTCACTTTGTAATTATTTCAAGGAACATAAAGGGTCTTTATTTCTTTCTCTTTTGTAATTTTTACCTGTTCTTTCTCTCTCATTATCACTGGTTCTTGGATGTCCTCACAACATAGCACAGATTGAAAATGCAAGGCATACAGCAGAGAAGGAAGATGAGGCTTGGGATGCTAGTCTCCTGGCTCACTTTGCTAATCTGTCTCAACTGCCATCATCAGTTAGGCTGAAGAGATGACTACTACCATGGTTATTACTGCTGTTCTGTATTTAAATGTACTTGCAGAGCCTTACATAAATTTTTCACTTGAAAAACTTATTATTCAACATGTAATGTAGAAAGACAAGTGGTATAGTTCAAGAACTTGGGGACTTTTTAAATAGGTGAAATATGTTACCCATGTAAAACAATGTACATATCAATAGGTAGGTTTTTAAAAATAATAAATATATGTGTATTCAACACTGAACTAAGAAATAAGCTAACACTAATATCTTTGTAGCCAGTTTATATGTCTTCTCCTCCCAAAATAAGACTCATCTGATAGGTATATTAAACATTTCTTGTTTATGTATGATTTTAAATTAAATATATATATATATATATATATATATATATATTTTTTTTTTTTCCTATTTTAATACATAAAATCACATACCATTTACTTTGGTGATTCATATTTTTTCCTCAACAGTTTTATTTTTGTTTGTGTGAGACAGGATCTCATATATCCTTGAACTTGCTATGTAGCCTAAGGTGCACTTAAACTTCTGATCTTTCTGTCTTAGCCTCCCAAGTCTTAGGATTATAGCCCTTTGCCATTCATGCATGCTTATAAAGTACTTAACCAACTGGGTTATATCCCCAGGCCAAATTCATTCTCTCTCTCTCTTTCTCTGAAGCAGGTTTTTCTACTGAATACCTTGGAGCTCTCTATGTAGACTTAGCTGGCTCAAGCTTGCTTTGATTCTCTGCCTAAACATCTTATATACTGGGATTTTAGGTGGTGCCATCACAAGGCCCTAAGTATTTTTTTGTGATGCATCCATGTTGGTACTCATAGCTATAATGTATTTGATTTCAGTATTATCTGGGTTTATTATGCCATTGTATTTAATAGAATAATTTATTAACTCTTTTTCTCCCAAACATGAAGTGTTTTGTATGGTCATAACAAATTTAGAACTGTCAAATGGCACAAGCTTGTTATTTTACAATTTTTTGGAAGGCTCAGCTGGGCTTCTTTGCTGAGGGTAGCACAGGGCTAACATGTAGGTTGCAATCAGGCCTGTGATCTATGAAGCTCAGGTTCTTCTTACCTTAACCTTTCTTAGAATTCAGTGACTTCCAGGTGAAAGCCTAAGGTTCCTACTTTATGTTACCAATAGGTTCCTTCCTCAGCTTCAGGGGCTCCCCATCATTCTATGCTCTGTGCACTAGTCCTTTATGTGGATGTTTGCTTCTTAAAACGAGCAGTAGTTTTGAATCTCTTCTAACTCTTGGAAGGGTTCTGTGACTATATCTGACTATGGAGAGTGGCATTCCTCTAGGTTAAAGTCACCTAAGAGACACGACTTATTTCTTTAAAGTTCTTTCTATGACTTGGCACCATAACCATGGGGATGAAGCATCACCATGTTCACAAGTTGACTCACACTCAGGTGAGGGCATTGCCCAAAAAGTGGAAATCTTGGGGGCCGTTCTGGCATTCTGCCTACTTTTAAGAAAAATATGACTATTGCTGGGGCTGGAGTGATGGCTCAGTGGTTAAAGAAACATGCTTGCAAAGCTTGATGTCCTGGGTTCAGTGTCCCAGTAACCACCTAAAGACAGATGTGCAAAGTGGAGCATGTGCCTGGAGTTCATTTTCACTGGCAGGAGGACCTGGTGTACCCATACCTGCTCTCTCTCTCTCTCTCTCTCTCTCTCTTTCTGTCTTAAATGAATAAATAAATAAATATAAACATTTCTGAATATATATCTTATTTCCTTGTTACTATAGGAATTTTTATGTTTTCCAACTCTACTAAATTTGTCTGAATAGTTTCCAAAATTAATTTACCATAGATAGCCACCACTAAGATATAAGAATATTATATATATATATATATATATATATATATATATATATATATATATATATACCAATAACTGGAATGTATAATTTTCTTTATTAAAGTGTTACTTGTCATTTCTTAGGAATATTTATTAGTCACTTTATTAATATTTGGATTTGAAATTATACTTTAATATTTCATTGCTGAAAATTTGTGTATTTATATATTAAAACAGTTTATTAAATTAGTTGTAACATTTAGTTACCTAATATAAAGAAATTTTCTGTGGTCATATTTGTCATTTAATTAATTATGAAAGATTTATTTTTTCCTGCCCTATTTTTATATTTTAGGTTGTCGTTCCATGCCTTATTGAGCTTACTGGGCCGTCAATATACCATTGGATAGAAACATCAATAAGAACTACCTTTGTCCACTGTCTGGTTTGAGATGTGAAGCTCTTACTACTTCACTTCAGATATGGTATTTACATTTGGGATAAATAACTTTCATTAGGCTCTTGTCCCTGTCTCAAAATTTGTAAAGGGATTCTAATTAAAGCCTCATTAGTAACTATTAGAGAACTTGATACTTTCAGAGTGTATAAAATAGAGAAAAGGAACCAGAAAAACAATACCCCACAGGAGAAAAAGAAAAAAAACCACGTGGACTCATGCCCTACCAGAACCAAAGATTATATTTATGTCCCTCTTTTCACTTTCCTGTTTTTGAGCCAACAACTTGCTATGCCATATAGACTGACTGAGTTACCCAATTCCCTACGTAGTTCATACTGACCATCAACTCATGGCAACCCACCTGCTCATCACCTGCTGAGTGATGAGATTACAAGCATGCACCAACACACCCATCAAAATAGAGTTTCATCTCCTAAGAACATTCATAAAGTAATTGCATACCTAATAACATACTTTGATGATACATGAAGCAAAATGGATATAACTATAATAGGTCAACCCTCAATTTAACTATCATGATTTCAGTAACTGACAGAATATTGTAGCTGGAAAATCAGCGAGGGGTATATAAAGAGAGTTCTTCAACAACACTAACTCACCTTCTCCTAATGTACTTGACAGAACATTTTACTCAGAATGTCACAAGAACATATACTATGGTTACCTAAATCTTATTGGTAAATAAGAGAGCACATATAAGTGGAAATGAATTGTATCATTTATATTCTTTAGTGATAATAGAGTAGGCATAGAAAACAATAACAGTGACATTGAAAAATAACCAACTATTAAAAAACTATAAAATATTTCTAAATATCCTATGACTCTAGAAGAAATCACTGAAAAAATAGTATTTTGAACCATATTTAGTAAAACATTTTTAAGGGAGGGGAGAGAAGATTATGGGGTGCTAGCCACACCAATGCAGGCAGTGGGAGAAATAAAGGTATAAAAATAGTAAAGCATACCATTCTTCTGAAAACTGAACAGGTATAAGAAAATTTTAAACCCAGTAGAAAATTAGGCAGAGAATTCACACGAACAGCAAGAAGCTTGTGCAGATGCGTAGATCCCAGCTGCAGTTTACGGTGGCTTAAGCAGAGTCTCGGGAGAAAGAAAAAAATATTTCCACTGGGAAGATTAAAAAAAAACACAATCTCAAAGTGAGAATAAATTAACTTCTGGTCATAACTGTAATGGGATCATGACCAGGGTGATGGCTGAATGGAAATTGTCAAGAAGATGTAAATGAGATGAAACTCAACAGTACAAGCATAGACATCAGACTGAACCTACTGGAGAAAAATCTAACTTCAAAAACACATTAAGTGAATTTAAGGTAAACCAATTACAGGAGGAGCTACATAATCAGCTGCTTTACTTTGATGAAGACTTAACCAAAATCAAGATTGAATTCTAGGAAACATTAGCAAAAACAAAAGTAGATTGAAAATTGGAACTCACCGGAGAAATAGAGACTATGAACCAAAAATCAAACAGAGGTTGTAAAAGCCTCCTTTGAATCCTTCAGTCCCAGCGTTGATAACCTGGAGGACAGATTCTCAGACCTTGAAGACAAGACAGAAGAAATAAATAGGGATTCCATAGCTTAAATAAATTCAAAAACTCATGTAAACAAAATATGAGGGATCTGTGGGATACCATAAAGAGACCAAATCTCAGTATCATGGGCGTCCCAGAGGGAGAAGAAACCCAGGCTAAAGGCATTGAAAATATTTTCAATAAAATTATACAAGAAAATTTTACTTATCTTCTAAGAGAAAGGCTGGTCCAGATATGGGAAAATCACAGAACTTCAAACAGACAGGACCAAAGAAGGAACTATCCAAGTTATATCTTAGTTAAAATGCTAAACATAGAAAGTAGAGAGAGTGCTCAAGGCAGCAAGAGGGAAACAATGCATAACTTATAAAGGCAAACCCATCTGACTTACCTGAGAAATCAAGAAAGACAGAAGAGATTGAAACAATGTTCTTTTAGGCCTAAAGAATTATGGATTCCATCCTAGACTACTGTACCCACTAAAGCTATCCCTCATAATAGATG
Organism: Zapus hudsonius; assembly: GCA_004024765.1. Lineage (NCBI taxonomy): Eukaryota > Metazoa > Chordata > Mammalia > Rodentia > Dipodidae > Zapus > Zapus hudsonius. Next base: position 45,604 of record PVHP010009370.1, on the reverse strand, counting down.
GAGAGGTGAAAGTGTTCCATGAAAAAAATCAGTTCTATGATTATATGAACACAAAGTCAAACTTACAGAGGATACTATGAGAGATATCCCACACAGAAGAGATAAGCAACCTACCTCAGGAGTATAAGGGAGAATGAACATGACAATCAAAATTATTGTGCTAATGATAATTAGGTGAGGCTTCAACCCTCATAAAACCCTCCAATATGGCAAGGCTTAAAGCTTAAACTTATAACTCTGAATATAAATGGATATAACTCTCCTATAAAAAGACTGATTATCACAGTGGATCAGAAAAATGAACCCTGAAATGCACCTTACCTCTAAAGACAGAAATCTCCTTAGGATGAAAGGATGGAAAACAATTTTCCAAGTGAATGGAAATAAAAAGCAAGCAGGAGTGGCTACATTAATATCTGAAAAAATAGACTTTAAACCAACATTAATTACAAAGGACAATGAAGGTCACTTCTTACTCATCAAAAGAACAATCCAACAAGAGAATATCACTATCATAAATATGTATACAGCAAATACAGGTGCACTACATTTCATAAAGCAAAATTTACTCAAAAACAAAACAAAAATAGACTCTAACTACATCATAGTAGGAAACTTTAATACACCACTATCATCTGTAGACAGATCAACCAAGCAGAAGGTCAGCAAGGAAATAACGGAGCTCAACACCACCATAGATAAACTAGACCTAACAGACATATATAGAACATTCCATCCATCCCAAGACCACAGAATATGCATTCTTCTTAGGAGCCCATGGAACCTTCTCCAAAATAGACCACATATTAGGTCATAAAACATGACTCAACAAGCTCAGGAAGATTAATGTAACCTCCTGCATCATATATGACCACAATGCATTAAAGTTAGAAATTAACAGTGGGGGAAGTAGCAGAAATTACACCAACTATTGGTGACTGAACAATATGCTATTAAACAAATGGGTTGTTCCAGAAATCAAAAAGGAAATTGAAATTGTTTTAGAAGTAAATGATAATGAAAACATAACATACTAAAATGTATGAGACACAATGAAGGCAGTCCTAAGGGGAAAATTCATAGCAGTAAGTGCCTTCATAACAAAGACAGAGAGATCTCAAATTAATCACCTAACCACCCACCTAAAGTCATTGGAAAAACTTGAACAATCAAACCCTAGGAGCTCAAGATGAAAAAAATAATTAAGATCAGACCTGAGATTAATGAAATGGAAATGAAAACAATTATAAAATAGATGAAGAACTATTTCTTTGAAAAAACAAATAAGATTGACAAACCCTTGGCTAATCAAATGAAAAAAGTGAAGGTCCAAATCAACAAATCAAGTGAAAAGGAAGAGGTCACAACAGACTCCAAAGAAATTGGAAGAATCATCAAATCATACTTTCAAAACCTCTACTCCACAAAATTTGAGAACTTGGAAGAAGTGGATGAATTCCTGGACTTCTACCACCTACCAAATCTTATAACCCAGTGCAGATAAAGATCCTAAATAAACCTATCACAGCCACAGAGATTCAAAATGTAATCCAAGAGCTCCACAAAAGGAAAAGCCCAGGACCCGATGGTTTCTCATATGAATTCTACTAAACATTCATCATAGAACTGAAACCACTCTTTCTGAAGAATTTTCATGATGTAGGAAAAGAGGGAATGCTTCCAAACTCCTTCTATGAAGTTAAAATCACCCTTATCCCCAAACTAGACAAAGACACAATAAGAAAGGAAGATTGCAGACCCATATCCCTGATGAACTTAGATGCAAAAATCCTTAAAAAAAAATCCTCACAAACCAGGTAAAAAAAATCAAAAATATTATACACTTAGACCATGTTGGCTTCATCCCAGGGATCCAGGGATCAACATACAGAAGTCAATTAATGTAATATACCACATTAATAGACTCAATCACAAAAACCACATGGTAATCTCAATGCAGAGAAGGCCTTTGACAATTCAAGACCATTTCATTAACAAAATGCTGGAGAGGCTAAGCATAGATGGTTTATATCTCAATGTAATAAAAGCAATATACAAAACTCTGCAAGTCCAAATCATAATCAATGGGGAATGAGTGAAGGAGTTCCCACTAGAATCAGGAACAAGACAGGAGTGTCCACTCTCACCACTGCTCTTCAACATAGTGTTTGAAGTTTTAGCCCAAGCTAAAACTAAGACAGGAGAAAGCGATATAAGGGATATGAAATAAAACTATCCCTTTTTGCAGGTGACATGATCTTATACATAAAAGACCCGAAGAATATTATTAGTAAACTCCTGAAAGTGATAAATTCCTTCAGCAAAGTGGCAGGATACAAAACTATCACACAAAAGCCTGTATCCTTCCTTTATTCAGATGATATGTATTCAGAAAAAGAAATCAGAGAGACTCCCATTTTAAATAGCCTCAAAAAATCAAATACCTTGGAATATCACTAACCATAGATGTGAAAACATTAAAATGCTCAAGAAGGAAATATAGGAGGATGTGAAAAATGTAAAGATATTCTATGCTTCTGTATAGGTAGAATTAATACGGTAAAAATGGCAAACCTTCCAAAACAATATACAGATTCAATGTCATGCTTATAAAAATTCCAACCTCATTTTTTTATTATTGTCCATAATGAGTTACATTATTTAATGGGCAAACAATGAGTTGTTATCCCCAGTTTCCCAATACTCCTCTTTCCCATCTCAAATCAGTTGGGTATCCTCCTCCGTGGGCCATCTGGATCAGTCCTTGGGGCAGGGGATCATAGATAGCCTAGTAGTCAGCCTGGTTCTCCTGGCCCTACTATATTGTTACTCAGGGATGTCAAGCCTCTGGATATTCCCCCCCCCCCACCACGGCTCTCACAATCTTTCTGCCGCCCTCTTCCACTCAGTTCCCTGAGTCGTGTTGGGTGAGTATTAAGGCTGCTTTAATTGCATTAAGGCTGCTTTAATGCAGAGAACTTAGGGGCCTTTGTGTCGAGAATCATTGGTTTCTGTCTCACTGGCTTATCCTGTGTTGATTGAATGGCTGTGGCTATGGGACCCTTGTTCATCCCATCATTCTATGCCGTGTTCCATATGGATCCTCCATGGTATGACTGCGGTGGCTCATCTCTTGCCAGGATCTCAGCTATCATCCTGCAGTCCATTGGTAGGGTTAGAAGGGCCACAGCTCTCTCACTGAATTCTGAAAGATAAAAACACAATCTCCATCAGAGAGTGAGATCAGTATAGGTTAACAAATATCCACAATTCTGGATTACCTAGATTCTATTTTTAGTAGCCTCTCCATCAATCGCTCCCATAGTGCAACTCTCCTTGGGGACCCAAGAGTCTGGCTCCCAGTGCATATCGCCCTAAGTCCCCACTTCCAGCAAAATGCCCTTCCATGGAGGAATGGATAACAAAACTCTGGTATATTTACTCCATGGAATTCTATTCAGCTGAAAGGAAAAATGACATATCGAAAATTAGGGAAAAATGGTCTGACTTGTAGCAGATCCTACTAAGTGATCTCTAAAAAGAATAGAGGGCCAAACACCACATATTCTCCCTCATATGCAGTCCTTAACCACGCTAACCATAAACTCTACACAGACTAGTAGAAAGAAGTGAGAGGTTATGAATGAGGGGTAATGGGTGGGGGAGGGGAATAGCTTAAGCATGAGACTAAACCAAATTCGGTTCAGAATCATAAAATCCTCACAAGCATACTGTAAAATATTCCAACCTAATTCTTTACAGACAGAGAAAATAATCTCAAAATTATTTGAAATGATAAAAGGCCACAAATAGCTATATCTATCATTATTTTAAAAAAATCTTCCTCAGGAGGTATTACCCATTACTGATCTAAAGACATACTACAAAGCCATAGTAACAAAAACAGGATGGTAGCGGCATAAAAAAATAGACCAATGGAATACAATTGAAGACTTTGATCTTATTTCAAGTGACTATAGTTGCTTGATCTTTGACTAAGGTGCCAACAATGCTCAGTAGCATAAAGATAACATCTTCAACAAATGGTGCTGGATAAATTGGATAAATACTTGTAAAAAAATGAAAATTGGGCTGGAGAGATGGCTCAGCAGTTAAGGCACTTGTCTCCAGTGCCTAAGGCCCCTGGTTCAATTCCCCAGGACCCACATAAGCCAGACCCACAAGGTGGTGGCACTGGTGCTGTGGTGGTTTGAATAATGTCCCCCAAAAGAATTAAAGGTTTATTAAAATTGTAAATTGTCTCCAGTCAGATCTGGCTAGAGGAAGTGTGTCACCTTGGCCAGATCCTAGGGTTCAGCCCTAAGGTATTTCTGGGGTGGATCTGGACTTCTAGCTATACACATGCAAAAAGCATTCTGAGCTCAAGCCTGGAGTTTCTCTTGTTTGCTAGTTTGGAGTGTGCTTGTGCGTGAGGTGCTGGTGGTGGGCTTCTGTCTTTGTCTCTGCTTGCTTCTGTGAAAGGGGGGAAGCCTTTCCTTAACTTTCCCTGGGTCTGTTCCTTCAATAAATATTTTCCTCCCCAAATCGTGAGTGGTTTGGAGATTCATCCCAGCGGCGTGTGGCTGATCAGGACAGGTGCATTCTCTCTCTCTCTCTCTCTCTCTCTCTCTCTCTCTCTCTCTCTCTCTCTCTCTCTCTCCTTGAAAATGAATAAATAAAATTAAAATTAAAAAAAAATTAAAATTGACCTACTCCTCTCGCCATGCACAAAAATCAAGTCCAAATGGATCAGAGACCTCAACATAATACCTGAAACTCTAAAAAACTCTGGAAGAAAAATAGGAGGAACTATCCAAGAGATAGGAGTAGGGATAAACTTCCTGAACAAACCTCCAGTAGCCCAGGAAATGCAACAAAACAATCATCACTTAATCTATGGGATCTCATTAAACTTAAAAGCTTCTGTGCAGACAAATATATCATACTCAGAGAAACTGGGAGATAATTTTTTGCCAGCTATAATACAGTCAGAGGTCTAATGTCTAGAGCTTACAAAGAACTCAAAAAAAAAATCAAAATTCACATAGCCCTCTCACAAAATGGGGGCATTGATCTCAAGAGAGAATTCACAGAGTAGGAAATACAAATGGCCAATTCTCATTTAAGAAAGTGTTCATCATCCTTAATCATCAGGGAAATGCAAATCAAAACTACAATGAGATTCCACCTTACTCCAGTCAGAATGGTAATCATTAAAAAAAAATCCAACAACAATAGATGCTGGCAAGGATGCAGGAAAAAGGAAACCTCATTCAGTGCTTATGTGATTGCAAACTTGTACAACCACTATAGAAAGCAGTGTGGAGACTCATCAACAGAATGGATATAGAGCTATCAATGGACCCAGCTATCCCTCTACGAGGCATCTAGCCTTAGCACAATGACATTTGCTCAACCGTGTTTGTTGCGCCTCAACTCATAATAGCTAAAAATTGGAATCAACCCAAATGCCCATGACTTCACAAATGTATATCAAAGTTGTGATGCATTCACTCTATGGAATTCTACTCAGCTGAAAGGAAAAATGGCATAATGAAGTTTAAAGAAAAGTGGGCAGACTTGGAGCAGATCATACTTAGCGAACTCACAGAAGAACAGAGAATCAAACACTGCATATTTTCCCTCATATGCAGGTTCTAACCAGGTTAAGGTTAAACTCTAAACCTGTCAGGTGAATTGAGAGACTGTAAAAGGGGATGGAAGGAATGGGGGCAGAGAATGGAAAGGTGGGGGGGTCTTATACAATAAGCTAAATCAATACGAATCAAAACCATAAAATCCTTACTTTCATACAGTAAGCTCTCCAGGAAGCTATGGGCATCGCCTGGTAAGAGGGGCCATGAATAGAAGGGGAGGAAGCCTAACCCCATGAAAAATTGTTCAGACCTGCAATTCCCTGTTTCAGTCATTGGTTCCTTCCCACATTTAGCTGTTTATCAGAGACCCATGACGTCCCTAAAACTAAACATGCTTCCATCAAAACTCTTGAATACCTGCCCCAGACAAAAGATAAGATCATATCAATGAAGATACCACAGAAAGTGCACAACACTGAGAGACCTTGTGAGAGCCAGAATGGTATCCAGCTCCCAGATGGTAGTGTGTGTAGTGCTGGTAGGCACTACATGATCTGCCAGGGGAAATTGGTCAATGATATTTGGGGAAAGCAGAGACCATTGATATAACATTCAGACTGATGTCACGAAAATTCTGAACAAACTGCTTTATGGGAGAGATCTGCGAGTTAAAAAATGATCACTTAAGTGGCACCAAAATCTGGTGGGGGGCATAATCAATGGCTTTCAAATTGGCTAAGAGATCCATTCAGTGACAAAGAACCCTTAACTGGAATTTGGATCCAGGGCAAAAATCTATGGGGACCAGAAACCAGGTCTCCAAGGGGAAATTCCCAGTACCAGAGAACTACAGAGAGGTTGCATCCAATAGAATCTTGCCAATGTGTGTCTCATTTAACCTATACTAATCTCATTCTCTGATGGAGATTCTGTTTGTATTTTTCAGAAGGCAGTGAGAGAGCCATGGTCAACCCAACTCTACCAACAAGCCATGGAATGATGCCTGACATCCCATCAAGAGATGAATCACACCGGGGCCTATCATGTAGGCCCCAAATGAAACCTATGAGAAAGTGGCATGATAAAACCAGAGACTTATCACCACATCAAGTCAGGTAACCCAGGATAGGTCAATGAGACAGACACCAACAATATCCAACACAACCCAAAGCAGAAGTCCAGAGACACTTAAGATCTCAACAATAAAGCCGACTTAACACTCACCCACCATAACTCAGGGAACTGAGGCAGAAGAGGGGGCAGAAAAATTATAAGAGCCATGGTGGGGAGAATATCCAGAGACATTGCACTCCTCAGCAACAACACAAAGTAGGGGGAGGGGAGAGCTGGCTACCTCTTGTACAATTCATAACCCCTCCTCCATGGACGGGTCCAGCAAGCCCACTGAGAAGGGCCCCCAGTGGGTTGGGGACAGGGAGAGGGAAATGGGGGTACCATTATAAGATTTGCTCATACAGTGTATCTAATTATGAATAAAGATATTAAAAACAATAATAAAAATTTTACAAAGAAGAGATTTCTATTGTATTTGTGATGTTATTCTTACATCGGGTGATAGATTGTTATGATTTGTAGTTTAATATGTTGTACACATACACTTCAGTTTGATAGAAGATACTCAACTGAAAGATAAGTGGAATATGAAATAAACACATAGAAAATGTTTTTCTTTTCACATGCCTACATAGGTCTAACCAAAATTAAATTTTGGTGAGCAAATAACCATATTATAGATTTTATGATAGAGAAAAGAGGACATTACATTTTAGGTAACATTTCATAGTCATGTGACTGTCATTGTTTGTCATTGTTATTTCACCTAAAATTTTCCTCTGCAGATAGTGCTAGAAGCTATACCCCATACTCTGCTTGGTGCTTGTTGCACTTTCAGGGTCTTTGTGATCTTTGTTGAAGAATAGAAAATGAACATATGTGCTCCACGCACTTGCTTGTATCATTAAGCATGAAAAAAAAAGTCCACAGCATCTGCAATTCCCTGTTTTAATTAGATCCTAAAGTAATGGCTGCAGCTGAGCCATTTATTGCTTCTGTAAATGAGAGCCAGTAGAGGAAGATGCTTTTCCTAACATCACTTCTGAATTTGGAATAAAATGTCAAAAGCATAAGTGGAACACATTCTGTTAGCATGAGGAGATGAGCATGTCCTCTGACGAGTTGCAAACAACCTAACATCTCAGCAAACATCTATTAGTGAGGGTGAGGAGTGGACAACAATGCTCATCTATTACATAAAATAGCAAACGCCAGCATTCCCCAGTGTCACCAACCAAAGGGCAACAGAAAAAAACTTTGAGCTATTTATTCAGTTCTTATTGTCATAAAATGAACAATTTTATTCTTAAATAATAATTTAATATGGCATTGTTTTATATATGTGTATACAGAAAATATTCTGGAGATGTAGTCCTTGTTACAAATGCATATTCAATACTTATTTTTCAAGTTATTGGCTAAATATTTTTGTCACTGGAACTTGAAAATTATGGGATTAAAATACAGATGATATTATTTAAATAGCTACAATTTTCCAAAGCAACAACTCGCCATCATAAAATGTTGGTTGGTCAAATAATTATGTCTATTTTCCAAGTTTTTAAAGATTAATGATATCAACAGAATTTTTTAATTAAAAGCTTGCTTTTTAGAAATAATTATATCACAGTAATTATGTAAGAAATTTTCTAATTATTTACAGTATAGATCTCTAAAAACTTTTAATATGCACTGTTTCTCAGAAAAATGAGGTTTTCATAATATTAACTGAGACCAGAAAAGCATGTCAGATTTATAAAACCATTTGTTCCTAAATGCTATACATGTGGAAAGCTTGTGAAGAGGGTTGGTTTGGAGCACTTCATTACTTTGAAATATGGATTAATGTTCATAGTTTTCTGTTGCTTACTTTTATGTGAGGGTTGGTCTGAAGTGTAGTATATTATGCAATGGTTTTGTCATGTATCACTGATGATATTAACAGCCTAATGCTAAACAGGTTCAGAGGAAATGAGGAGGGAAAAAATTACTTACAATATTTATCCTGAAACAAGATTCAATCTGCTACCGTGTTTAATGTTGTATTTTTCATTATCTCACAAGCATATGTTGAAATGGCTACAGATGATGAAGTTAGCTGCTGGGCAGAGTTACCGTCAATGCTTCCATCTTTATTTTAATAGGAAGAATGAGAAAATTATTTGTGACCTTTGTCAAGGGCTTCATGGAAGACAAGAAAGCTAAACACAAAATCACTAGCCTGGAGCCCTACTAAATATTCAAAGCCTGTGCTCCTATTCCTGGAATAAAATGTCTGATACAAAGCCACTGATTCTGATAGATCCCTGCCTTGAACAAAAGGTCTAGTGGCTAAAGGTAAAATGTATTTCCAATTTTGCTTTAAGTACATGGTATACGTATTTGTATTGGTAAGTGACCCTGTCCTGTTTATAATGAAAACATGTTTCCTTGAAGTCAATACATTCTTTAAAATAATGATCCCTGCTACTCCTTCAGACCCTGGAATTGTAGTTCACATGCTATATTTATAAAAGTAAACCTCCTAGGCTAGGAAAAAGCACCCAATCTAATAACAATAATAGCTGCTTTCATCGAGTGTTTGTTTATCACTGTGACTGTGCAAAGCTCTTTAATTGTTGCATATACAATTCTTACCATGGAGGTAAATCCTGTGATCATAATAAGCTTACCTACCCAATGCTGGAATTTAGATAATGGAGTTGAGATGCAGGACTTCTGACTCTCAGTGCCTAGTTACTTGTTCGTAAGAAAGGGATCTGGTGGCCCCAAACTTTGTTGTTTGGAATGGTTTTAGTTATTATCCACATGGTGTTTCTGGCTTTTAAAACTGGGGAGAAATCAATGTCTGCTCTCATGGGCCATTGCAATAACAGCTGTGGCTATGGCAGAATGATCACAAATTTGAGACATGCCTGGGTTACACAGTGTGACCCTGTCTAGAAAAATAAAAAGAGATTGTAAGATGTAACTCAGCTAAAGAGTGCTTCCCTAACAACTGTGAGACCATAGGTTCCATCTCTAGTTTTAAAAGGAAAAGGCCAGGGAGATGATTTGGTGGATAAAGTGCTTTGTGTGCAAGTATGAGGAACTGAGTTCAAATCCCTAGCACCTACATAAAAATGCTGGCTATATTGGTGCCCACCTATAATCATAGGAGTGGGGACCTAGAGACAAGACAGCAGAGTCCCCCTCCCATGTTTGTTGGATAGCTTACACACACACACACACACACACACACACACACACACACACACACACACACACGTATGCATGTAATGATAAGCAAATGTGAAAAGGTTTTTTGCTTCTGCCTTCTGGTATGCATACTTGGTTATCTTACTAAATTCTAAAAACTGTGGAGACTGTTCCCTGGTAGGAGAGAGAGGAGAGAATGGCTACCAGAGCATCTTGCTTGCTCCTGCAAGCAAAATCCAGATGGGTGAGTCACTTTGTGCACCTGGCTTTATGTGGATACTGGGAAATCTAACCTGGGCTTTTAGGCTTTACAAGCAAGCACTTTTAATTGCTGAGTCATCTTTCCATTACGAAAGGTTCCATTTCTCATGTACAACCATGATAACACATATTTATATTGAAAGACATATTTTAGACACATATTTGATTCTATCATCAAGCAAAAAGGCTTAAGCTGATATAAGTGCAAACCCTTTGCCAAATGGAAAATGACCAACACTCCTTTACTTCAAAACCTTGGGACAGGATGGCTTAATCTGCAAAGAAGAGAAAAATGGATGTTTACAACTGCTTTATGCCTATTAGTTATAGAAAGATCATGGAAGAGTCTGCTACTGACCTGTGAACTTTGGACTTTTGCTTTTTATGTTCACTTTTTACATTTTATGCTAGTCAGTTTTTTAACAGTAGAATATTTTCCCAAATTCCTAATTACATATATATATATATATAATATTGATTTTTTAAAAAAATCAGTTCCCTAATTTTATTTTATTTTATCTCATTTTATTTATTTGCTTATTATTTATTTATTTTTTGCTTTTTAATGTAGGGTTTCACTCTAGCTCAGGCTGACCTGGAATTCACTATGTAGTCTCAGGGTGCCCTCCAACTCACTGTTAATTCTTCTACCTCTGCCTCCAGAGTGCTGGTATCAAAGGCACCACCATGCCAGGCTTATTTTATTTTATATTTTAAAAGTATTTATCTACGTGTGTATTTGTGTGTGTGCCAGGGTCTCTTACCATTCACTGCAAATGAGCATCAGATGCTTGTGCCAATTTTTTATCTGGCTTTATATGGATGCTGAGGAATTGATCCCAGACCACAGGCTTTGCAAACATGTGCCTTTAACTGCTGAACCATCTTACCAGTCCCATAGTTCTTTAATTTTAAAATCTGTTATTCATAGGTGATTTTTAAATCTAAAAAACAAATATTTAATAGTGACAATGCCTTAACTTACCTATTTTTGGAGAAATATTATGCAAGTATGGTTAGTCAACTGTGATGATATCTAATGGTGTTAATATTCCAGAGAATTTGCCTCAGAATGTCAATCCATATATTGTTTCCTATAATAAGATTGTCGTATAGTGAAAAAAATAAGTGTCGCTGAGGCAAACAGTGTGCTTCAGATGTAGTTAACTTACATTCCTAGGTTGACCATTTTCAAACTACGCCAAAATGTAAAACCATTTCCTCCCAGGCATGGTGATGTATACCTTTAATCCCAGGGATAGACAGAAATAGGAGAATCACTGAGAGTTTCAGGCCACCCTGAGACAACAAAGTGAATTCCAGGTTAGCCTGGGCTAAAGTGAAATTTTATCTTGAAAAACTAAAAACAAAACAAAACAACAACAAACCCATTTCCCTATTGTATTGTCTTTGGTGATATAATTCATTTATTGTTTTTGTTAAAATTACTTAATTTATGTATCTGTCAGAACCTTGATAATAACATAAAGCAAACTTCATAAATACATCTCATAAACAGCCTCATAGTCTTTCAAGGAAGAGTTGTAAAAGTCCTATGTTCTAAGTTGAGGTTTTAGAATGAAGAAAGTTTGAACTTCAATTTTTAAGACAATATTTGAATTTTTCTTCTCAGTAATATCGACATCATGATTGAATTTACAACTTTATTTCTGTTTTTAAAAACTTTTTATTCATAGCTTCCATAATTATAGACCAAACCTATTATGATTCTCTCTCCACCCTTCCTCTATCTCTTCCCCCTCTCAGTTGTTACTCTGTTTTGTATTGGTGCCATCATCTTTACCTCCCATTTTGTGTAAACATTGTCAAGACTGGAAAGCCATAAATATCAAGGCTGTATTGTGTCTGGAAGATTGTGTTGTAAGTAATCCTACCCTTCCTTTGGCTCTTACAGTCTTTCTACCACCTCTTCTGCAATTGACCTTGAGCCTCAGGAAGTGTGATAATGATGTCCTGTGCTGAGCACTCCACTGTCATTTGTTCTGAGCACTATGGTGTCTTTTGTGTTATTCCAGTGGTCATCACAACCAACTGTAAAAGAGAAGCTTCTCAAGACACGAGTAAGAGTAGCATTATTATATCTATTGCCATCTTTAAAGAAAAGTGCCTATAAGGCATTTTGGTGGTACAATATATATATTTAGTCAGACAACCGCAGGGCTCATGACCTCCCCCATCATAGGCTTGGGACTAGGTCTTCAGTACCAGGCATACTTTCTCTTCTGTGGAGCAGGCCTCCAGTCTAATAGACGTGTCATGCTTGCCCCTAGTAGGCACATTTAAGGCTTGCAAATCCACTGCTGTTCACCACCGTTGATGACTTCTCTCTCTCCCATAGAGCTGCATGTAGCTATAGGTTTTTCCAGATTTCTCTCAGCTGGTTAACAGGGAGAAGATTTCCACTTGATTTCTAAGTGACCTTCAGCCCAAACATATGTGGTCTTCAACAATAAGATCTTACCAACTCATTCTGGTGGGCAACCAAGAGTCTTGACCATATATGACTTTATTTCTTTTTTTTCAAATATATATTTATTGTCCATAATGAGTTACATTATTTAGTGGGCAAACAATGAGTTGTTATCCCCATTACCCCAGTGCCCCCCTCCCCATCCCCAATCAGCTGGATATCCTCTTCCGTGGGTCGTCTGGATCAGTCCTTGGGGCAGGGGACCATGGATAGCCTAGGAGTCAGCCTGGTTCTCCTAGCCCTAGTATGATGTTACTCAGGGGTGTCTTGCCTCTGGATATTCTCCTCCCACAATGGCTCTCACAATCTTTCCACCCTCTCTTCTGCTCAGTTCCCTGAGTCGTGGTGGATGAGTATTAAGGCTGCCTTAATGTTGTGAGCTTAGGGGTTTTTGTGTCGAGAATCGTTGGTTTCTGTCTCACTGCCTTATCCTGTGTTGATTGAATGGCTGTGGCTGTGGGTCCCTTGTTCATCCCGTCATTCTCTGCAGGGTTCCATATGGATCCTCACGGTATGACTGTGGTGGCTCATCTCTTGACTTTATTTCTTAAAAAAGAAAATAACTTTCATTTAAAAATAAATCATAGTAACTTTCTTTGTAAAATTCATAAGCTACCATTTTAAATTTTATAAACACCTCCTTATTAATGTTTAATAGACAGCCTATATTTCAAGAGCAATATTATGAGCCAAGGCTGCATGTTTGCCCAAATTAAATGACTAAAGCCCCTGACTCTGAATTTCAATAATATAATTTTATGTACATGCATCTGTTAGTTGAAAAATTGAATATACACTGTCAAAATTTTTAAAACTGAAAGCTGTTTTGCAACATATTTTAGATGAAAAAATGGAATACAGTGTTATTCTCCTAGTTTGTTTCACTTTTGTTTGTTTTTTCTGGCTTCAGCAAAGAATTATTGTCATAACATTAAAGAAATGTGGACATCTTCAGCAGTGCGATTGATAATGAACGAATATAAAAATAAAACTATGGGGCTGGAGAGATGGCTTAGTGGTTAAGGCACTTGCCTCCAGTGTCTAAGGCCCCTGGTTCAATTCCCCAGGACCTACATAAGCCAGACCCACAAGCTGGTGGTGAAAATGAATAAATAAAATATTTTTTAAAAAAGAATTTCTTTAAAAAAAAAGCAGGGCGTGGTGTTGCACGCCTTTAATCCCAGCACTCAGAAGGCAGAGGTAGAAGGATTGCCGTGAGTTCAAGGCCAGCCTAAGTCTACATAGTGAATTCCAGGTCAGCCTGGACTAGAGTGAGACCTTAGCTCAAAAAACCAAAATAAATAAATAAATAAATAAATAAAAATAAAAAAATTAAATTAGTCATAAGAGAAATAGAAAATTAAATTATGATTTATAAATGAGGAATATCATTAATCATTTACATAAGAGTTACAGAGGAGAATGTTGCCTATCCAACCAGACACTCTTTTGAGAAGTGCATGCAACTGATTACTTGTAAACATCTACTAGACTAGTTTTTTAGAGTTTATAGAGCTACTTCCCATTTAGAAGGCAGGTGGGCATAAAGACCAAGGTATAGAGAGCTCCTGCCCATGAGCTTGCAGGAGGGGGCAAAGCCTACCCAGAAACCCAAAGTTGGGTCATTTATAGGTAGGTTCTAAAAGGGGGCTGAGGTAACCAACTCTAGCCCCCCACAATGCCAGCCTCAAGTTTAATCCTTCCAGGAATCTTAGTTTTCTGAAAGGAAAATTCTTGCCTAAGGAGAGACTCAGGCTGAGTTTATGGAAAAACAAATCTAGAGAACTCCTTTAGGAAAGAGAGAGAAGTCAGATCCTTCTCTGACCTCTAGCAAAAAAGAGACTGCAAGGACAGGTTCAAAGACATTTTCTGCTTTCATTTGTGAAGGACCAGTCACTCTAAGCTACCTCAAACTCCCCCCCACCCCGAAAAAGCAACACTAGCTGTTGTTGGGGAATTGGGATGATAACTGGTCGGGCTTCTTTAAAGTGAGTAGGGTTGTTGAGTTCATTGGGCAGCTGGGAAATTTCTCCATTATGTCTAAGGGACCCTGAAAGTGCATTAGTAGAGTGCAGGAACACAGTCCTAGAAGAAAATATTGGAGAGAAATAATAAAGGCAAGACATTAGGGGGGAAAGGGAAGTGAGTAAATTAGGGCTTTTCAGGGTTCCCATTCTTGTAGATTTTCAGGCCTTAGACGGTAACCCTGAGGACCAAAGTAGATGGAGTTAGATGGTCACAGGATCCTCTAAATGTGGGCTCACTGTAGATAACAGGAGATAAGTTAAATGCAACAGTTAAACATACAAGGTCTAAAAATTAACAGATTACCAGAAATGATAGGCATGATTCTCTTTTACCATGAATATCCAGAAATCCATTTCTAAAGCTGTTCACCAAATAGCATAGTAGTGTCTGGGATGATCCAAACCTGTTCTTCCAGATCTTGTAAAGCAGATGAGCCATTATCAGAATTGTCAATGATATATAACCTTGATAATGGTGCAGATGTTATTCTGAATAAATACTTAACTTCTTAACCATACCTTTCTTTCTGGATGCTTAAGATCAAGCGGGTAGACAAAGTTAACTATCTCTCTGTATTTTTAAGGTCAGTTACAGTTCTTTAGAAGAGACCTTTAGGGAGCTGGGAGGAGCTCTATGACTTAGTATTTGTGCCATCTGCTAGGATGAGTAAGGGCCATGTTGACCATGTGACTTCCCTTGGAAGAATTCCTCTGTTAAGACTGTCTTCTTGCAGATTCAGAGTCCCATCTCTGTGTTTCCCTGTCCTCCCTGACCAAAAAGACAGGTGGCTTACTAGTGTTTAAGACATACTAGTAGTGTCCCATTGTCTGCTCTGGCAGTTTTGACCTGGAGCAGGAACCAAAGTATTGGTTGTTCTTTCAGCTCCCACGTATCCAAATGTCTTTGATTGCTACATATGATTATTATTTTTTTAAATTTATTGTCCATAATGAGTTACAACACTTAGTGGGCAAACAATGAGTTGTTATCCCCAATTCCCTGCTGCCCTCCCCTCCTCCCTCCACTGGATAACCTCCTCCATGGGTCATCTGGATCAGTCCTTGTGACAGGGGACCATGGATAGCCTAGTATTCAGCCAGGTTCTCCTGGCCATGCCTCTGGATAGTCTCTCCCACCACGGCTCTCACAA
This sequence comes from Zapus hudsonius, assembly GCA_004024765.1. Lineage (NCBI taxonomy): Eukaryota > Metazoa > Chordata > Mammalia > Rodentia > Dipodidae > Zapus > Zapus hudsonius. Next base: position 29,805 of record PVHP010009370.1, on the reverse strand, counting down.
TCTTTTCGCCCCCTCTTCCGCATAGTTCCCTGAGTCGTGGTGGATGAGTATTAAGGCTGCTTTAAGGTTGTGAGCTTAGGGGTCTTTGTGTTGAAATCGTCGGTTTCTGTCTCACTGGCTTATCCTGTGTTGATTTAATGGCTGTGGCTGTGGGTCCCTTGTTCATCCCGTCATTCTCTGTGGGGTTCCATTTGGATCCACCACGATATGACTGTGGTGTCTCCTCTCTTGCCAGAATCTCAGCTATCGGCCTACTCTCGGTTGGTAGGGTTAGATGGGCCCCAGCTCTCTCGCTGCATCCTGAAAAATACAAACACAATCTCCATCGGAGAGTGAGATCAGTGTAGGTTAACAAATATACACAATTCTGGATTACCTAGATTCTATTTTTAGTAGCCTCCCTGTCACTCGCTTCCATAGTGCATCTTGTTTTGGGAGCCCAAGAGTACGGGATCTGGTGCCTATCGCCCTGAATCTGCTACATATGATTATTAAGCACTCAGAAGGCCAGTTACACCAGTCTTAAAGAAGAGTGTAGATACAGAGCAGAAATGATTACTTTAGTCTTGAACAAAACAGATCTAGTTAAAGAATGACACAAAAGCTTAATGTCATTCTAACATTCAGGTCTAGTTGCCTGGTGACATTGGAAGACCTATTTACAACAAAGAACACAAGTGTATCTTATGTTTTTAAATATCTAACAGCTGTAAGTACAGGTAGAATATGTTACTAGCCCTGGAAACAATTTTTATGAATAAATTTAAAACACCCAGAAATGATTTTGCTAAAAAAAAAAAAAAAAAAAAAGAAGAAGAAGAAAAAGAAAGAAAGAAAAGCCAAAAAGTATCTGTTTTAAGAGACAACACGTTCCCAAATCTAATTTGGCAGCCTTGGGGATTAAGAGATCCTGTGTTGTCATTACTTGGAGGCAGGCTGGCCTGTAATTGATGATCCTGTAGCCTCCACCTCTGAAGTGCTGGGATCAAAGGTATGAGCCACCACACCCAGCAAAACAATGTGAGTCCCAGTCAGATTAGTTTCTGAATGTATTTTTATATTTGTTTAAACATGTGTGTAAGGAAACATAGCAGGAGGGACATGGAGTAGCTCAGAAAAGGCCATGATCAGATTCATTTTGAATGACTTTACCTAATATAAACCTGACATGTTTATTACACCTCTCTGGAATGTCTTAGGTACTGATATTATTCAGTTCTCATCTGGCCTCGTGTCATCAGTGCTGTACCTGAGTGTTTCTGTCAGTGACTACTCTCTGGGGAATACAGTCATTGCAGAACAGGGCAAGTAGCCATCCTGTTGTGAACTGGCTCATACAGTAGCATCCTACATGCTTTACCTTGGACAAAAGGTCAGGATTTGAACAGATGTAGCAACTAGCCTCACTGCTGTTGTAGTAGTTAATGCTAATTTACTTGAATGCTATAGAGGCTTCTAGAAGAAATTTGTAGAAGAAAATATGATTAGGCAGAATAATATTTAAATTCTATAGATTTGCATGAAAAATTTTGAGACAAAGAAGGTTACCTGCAGGCAGCCTCCTACTTGCATGCCCATTTTGTTTCAAAAATTTAAATGTAGAAGTTTGGGGGGGTCCAGTAGAATTTGATACATGTATATAGTATGTAATAATCAGGGTGATTAACATTTCTTTCCTGTTAAACATTTAAATTATTTTAATCACTACATAATTGCATATATTTATGCAGTTCATATGTCGTTTTATACTGTTATATCCTTGGCTAACTCTGTGTCCTGCCATTTGGAATGTAGTGTGGTTATGCTTGTAGAAATTTCCATTAAAGGAGTAGGTGTCAGGTAAATGAAAAGGAACAGAATTTGCAGTCAGAAAGTCTAATTGTGAAGTAGCTTTGGAACATTGGTGATTAGATGTTTATAAAGTAGAGTTCTTTATTCCTTATTTCATAAGATAGTTTTGAGTATTAGAAGAAAAATGTAAAGACAGAATAGTTACTAGTAGGTACATAATAGTTACATGATTTTGTGGAGAGGCAGACATGTTCACATTTGCTTCAAAAATGTAATCCTGACCTGTAACACACTAAAACTAAAGCTGCAATCTAATATGAGGGGCTTTTGTTTATTCATTCTTTTGCCTAGCATCTTCTGTGTATAGGCCTGGAATAAGAAAGGGTGCTCATGCAGGTCCTCTCACATTTCTGTCTCTAGGTTCTGATAGATGTAGACTTGAGAGTCCATTTAGCTCGCTCTCAGTGTCTATGAATTTCAGGATAAAAAACATATTTAGAGACTATCTCACAACATTTGTTTGGGTCATTAAATCGACAGAGCAGTGACTAACAATGCATCTGCCACATGGTCTGTGTTCCTTTGTCTTCTTTGGAAGGTCCTGTTGACAGAAGAGTCAGAGAGGAAATTTCTAGAATCTGATTTTATATTGTAAAAGCTGATTGGCTATATTCCAAGAGAGCAAAGCCAGATTGTCTTTGAAAATTGAAACTAAAACCCTGTACTTGTGATCAGAGACCCGAATGCTGTGATTCATTAATGCGATTTTGATATCCAGTCCTTGAAAAATACTCTGTCTGAACAATTGGGGAGTCTAGCAAAATAGTTTTGACATTTTGCTAACATTAGTGCTTCAACACTGAACCATCTGCTAGAGAGTTCCGGGTCTGAATAAAAGGTGTAAACCTGGATTTGCATCGATATGGTTTCCTATCAAGTTTGGCTTATTCTCATCTCGCTGGATGTTTTCCAGGTCCCTTTGGAAGCCAAGATTGCCATTGTGGAGTGCAATGCCATATGTTAAGATTCATATGACATATTACCTAAAAGTCATCAGTTATTATACCATGTCTCTTCACAGAGCTGTGATTAGAAATGTTTATGTAAATGTACTTCCAAAGGAAAATGGTACCCAGTGTTGGGCAACAGTTTGCATGGTAGCAATGATCAAATTCTCTGGCGCAGTCAGAGTGTATCTCAAAAATTGCCTGATTCTGGGACAAAGGAGCAGCAGTGCCTTTTTTGGTAGGGTTTTGTTTTGTTCTAGATAGCATTTCACTTTGAATCCTAGGTTGACCAGAAACTCACTAACTCACTATGTAGCCCAGGTTGGCCTCAAACATGGCTACCATGTTCAGCTCACCATGTCACATTCTCCTAATTGGATTGACTTTAGAGTGGGAATAATATACTTGAGAGCTATTCAGGAACTTCATGTGCACAACAATAAAATCATCAAGAAAAATAAAGTGATGAAAAAGTTAACCAAAATGCTTCCTATCAAAGGGCAAGTCCAAATTGACAAAAGAATATATTAGGCTGCTAAAAGATCCATAAAGGTTAGTGTTTTGTTATGTTGAATATTTAAATAGATTTATGCATATATTCTCACATGCACATAAACACACATGTCTACTCACATGCATATATATATATATATATATTTATTTATTTATATGTATACATATAGTATTTTCTAATTATTAGTGATACTTCAGGTTATAAATGGAGCTTGATTTTTTTCTGTTATTCAATAAATAGATTGTTTTGGTATGTGCCTCCCATCTCATCATAGGCATGCCTAGATTACAGATGCTAGGACTACAGTATCCATCTGGGAATACAAACTCAGGTACATAGTCGTGCGTGGCAAGCATTTTATCCACTGAGCCATCTCCTTAGCCCTTGGCACTATAGTTTGTAAAAGACTTTGGGCCTATTAGCTTTTTACTTCTTTATGCACAATGTGAGAGTATTGTGTTAGAAGCAGTAGCTTCTAGATACAGCTGCATTTTCTCATTGTAGCCCCTAGCCTTGAACTTGATATAGGAGAATGCATATGGGCAAGATGGATGTGAGTAAAAGAGATTTTTATGTATTGCAGCTAGCATTCTATCATCGACATTCTAACTAGTGCTCATGAACACTTACTGAAAAGTAAATATTTGCATTGCTCTTACAGTACCTAAAAAAGGTTAGTTTTTATTAATGCTTAATGTTAGAAAAGACTTCATGATGAGAAACAAAACTAAGTTGTTGAGGTCAAAAAAGCTTTTTAATCTTCTATATGTCATATTTGTTATATAGCATGATAATGAATTAGTAATGAAAGATTAATTATGAATGATAATTAAGTAAAATCATCTGTAGGTTACATATGTATTTCTATGCATAATTATAAATAACTCATTTTGTCAAGAATATATTGTACATAAATTTTCAATGACCTGGTAAATATGGCCTTCAAGAGTTGGAAACATTCCCATATAAAAACAATTCAAATTATAGGAACTTCCAAATTGCTAAGAAACTATATGGAAGTAGAGTGCTTTTATGTAAATATGTACAAGTCATGTCATGAGTGCATGCACCCAGATTGCTGGCCTGCGTTTTCCTAGCTCCCAAGGAACTTAGTCGGCATCCAGTCACGCTCACTGCCACTGTGGGGTGAGCCCCACATGACTACGTGTGGGATCAGCATGCTCGACTGTCACCGGTTTCACTGACATCTGTCCCCACAGTGAGACAAGCTGCGGCATGAATTATTGAAGATATACACATGCAGATCTGTGTCATGACTATGCCAGATAATACATTTTGCCATACTCTTGGGAGCTGAAAGGAGTCATGGTCGACATCATCTTTAACCCCTTTGACAATCTGCTACCATGTTACAGATTTAAAACAAAACACCCTACGATGACACTATGTGATCTCTCTGTGTCTCAGATATATTTGAAAAACCTCCCCATCCTTTGAAGGTTTTTTATTTGCTCGTTTTAGCAGATATTTGCGAAGTGATTTGGGTACAATCATTTCTTAAGTAAATCTTTGTTTCTTTAGATAATTGCTATTCTATAATTAATGAAGAAAACAGAATTAGTCTCCTCAGGTTTAGAGTAATCTCAGATTTTCCTATTAGAGTATGTTACTTTACAAAAGAAGTGCCTATAATTAGAGGATCCTGAAGTAATTCATAAAAAGAACAAATGTTTACATAATGATCTTTTAAAAAATTGTTGCACTCCAAATAATATTAATAGTCGTATGAATCAGGACCTACATTCTAAAGTGCCTATTCAAGCATGTATCTTCGGAAATAGTCATTATAAAAAATTTTTTTCCAAACTTTTGAGTATGTAGTTAGCACTCAATTTTAACTAATGTGTGTACTTATTATATTTGTATATGTAGTAATAGTTGGATACATATATACAATATACATATATATTAATGTTTGTGGAGCTAATTATATTGCTGTGTTACTAATCATGTCACCATGTAAGTGAATGATTCAGATATAATATTGTGGTCTTGCAGAAGATGTTTAATCTCTCTGAGTTTCAAGTTTACCAGCTATGAAATAGCATAGCAGTTTAATAATTGCATATTTTTAGGGTTGGCACATTGGTAGAATAAACTAGTTGATGCAAAAATGTTCAACAAATCCAGAACTTTTTTATTTAATATCCATAACAGGTATCTCAGAAGCTAATAGTTGCACGCTTTCTTCCTCTAAAGATACTTAGATTTTACAGTCATATTTTCCTCTTGGAAAATGAAGCCAGAGGATATTTTCTACAACTGCAGCTCCTCTTTCTTACTCTCTGCCCTGTTCTTGTTTCATTTTCTATCTTCACTGGGGATTGAACAGAGGCTGTGACTTCTATAAAAAAGTTCTGGTAAGGTGTCTAGAAGACTATCCAAGGACCACTCTCATGTTCACCTGTTCACTGCATCTGTTCCCAGCTGTTTTTTTTAAAAGAGTTTACATAGAAAAATTATGCAGAAAAATATTGTTTCACTTTCACACTCTCCCTCTATTCCACTTTCCACAGTGCTTCTAGATCCTAGGCTATGATGTGGTCAATATCCTGTTATTGCATTTGAAATTTGATGTTCTTCTGGTGATAAAACATTGTCAACACACTAAGAGGTGTCCTCTTGTTTCTTTCTTATGCAGTATGATAGAAAGCATTTTTAAAATTATAGCAGTATATATTTCTCAATTGTTACTGGTAAAAATAACACAGACTGTTTGGATAGATCACATCCCTTTTTTCTCTCTTTGCAGTTGGATCAGATTTATCCAATCTCAGATGTCAAGTATGGCCCATGATTGACTAAGCTAACTAGTATATTTTACCTGTCTTTCCTCAATGATTCCAAGATGGACATGCTACTTAATGAGTCATACAAGACTGATCTCAGGTATTTTGATGGTAATGCTGAACAAGGACATATTGTATCTGAACAAGGTCATCCCAGGCCAAAAGATTCAACAGATGGTGGGAGTTAGCATAAATACATAAAGAAACATGTTTACACTCATGTATTTTCTTTCTGCTGGGGCAAAACCCACAACTTGATGCTGTCCATGCCTTTTCATTCAAACAATTCTAGAAGCTTCCTCCCTTTGGTTTGATTTTCTGTTACAAGCAAAGGGATCTTGTTAATAGAGAGTGCACACTGGCCTGGATTCAGTCTTTTGCTGATGGGTCAGTTGATCTAAGCTAGTCAATATAGGAGATTCATTCTAGAGAGAGTTTATTAAAAAATGGAAAGAGTAAAGACAAAAAGCTATTATTTAAGATGGCAGTTGACCTAGTGAATTTATAGCTCCAAAGCATTGTTTTAATTTTTTCTCTATGGTCATTCTGTGACCTCTGTCTTGTTATATCCTGCTTACTGTCAGGGATGTGCATTCTTTGTCTCTAAGCTCTCTCCAATCTTGTTCTCAAAGTGTTGGCTCTTTTTTTTTTTGAGACAGAATCACTTACTATGTAGCCAAGGATGACCTTAAACTCCTGTTTTATTCTGCCTTCACTTCACAAGTGCTGAGATTATAGGTTTGTGCCACCACAATCTAAAGCATTATTTCTTAAGGGTGTGTGTGTTTATAGGAACTCTATCAGCCATTTGCATTCAAATATTCACATATATGCAGTTAAACAATCTTTGAGTATAGCTTATGATGGAATATTATTTCCATAAATCTTATTTCTGGTGCACATGTTCCAGGCTAATATTTCTTTCACTAGATTAAGAATCATAGATAATAGTTTTGTGTGTTAACATTACCTATGATAGTTTATTTGAATTTAGCAGTATTTGAAGATAAACATAGTGCTTTAACTGCATGACTTTATCCACTATCCAGTGGCTGATAAAAATAATTGAATAATTTGGTCGTGGTCTTACTTATTTTTTTTTTCTTACCAGCTTAGAATGGACAGGAAGAGTCAGTGGGAATAAATATGCTAGAATAACAGTCTTAGGGAATGATGTAACAATGCATTGTACTAATAAATGCAGTAATGCTGACTATAGCAAACAGATTTGACATTGTCCATATGGAGTAATTTTTTTCTGTTGTTCTCTATTATTCCCTAGGCAAGCATAAGAACAAAAATGAATATTAGAGATTTCGTTTTCTCAAATTCATATTTGAAGGTATATAGTTAGCTAGGTGAAGAATATATAATATAGTTGCTTGGTATTTAAATGACTTATATGTGTGTAAAGTTATTTTGTTTCAGGACAAGAGAAGAGAAGAGGATCTGTCTTATTCTGATGGCTCACTTTCCAGGGAATGCATATAAATTCTGCACAAATTGGTGTTAGAGCACATTCTATATGATATAGTTCAAGTGCTCTTTGAACATAGTTGCAATGTATCTTGACTCGGAATTTTGAAGCAATCTTAAGTAGCTTTGCATTTTTGATGGTAAAGTAGGGTAAAAAGTAGAAATTCTTCAAAAAAGAATTATTACTTAAATATATGTGAAAGGAAAAATTATTTTTTCCAAAATGTTTATTGTTCTCTGTCTTTAGTTCTATAAAGAATATATGGAAAATACCTGCATTGTTTGCAGTTGATATCCTTATCCCTCCAGTGTTAATTTATTTATGAGTATGTAAATTTTATGTAAAATTAGGAGACTCCCTGGGGGTATAACATTCTACTGTCAGCAAGATATTTTAAAAACAGATGTTTTAATATAGTCTTTAGGATTTGATGAGGGAAATTATGAAGTGTTATGTGAAGTCAGTTTTTGTTGTAATTTAAATCTTTTTCAAAAGCATATTGATGCAGCCTTCTTTAGAATAGATATATAAGTCCTATCTAATAGGAGTCAGAACAATAATGACAAAAAACTCAGTAGAGCAAAAGCAGTAATAAAGATATGACATTTTGGAGAACTTTTCAGTATTCACAGATTTCTTTTTTTTGACAACTTTGATTATAAACCATCATTTTGGAGGGCTATGTAATTTATTATTCAGCTATATTTTAAATAATACTATGTGTAAAGATAGTATAGGATTATAGTTTCATAAAATTTTCAGAGATTCATTGGCTTTTTATACTTACTATAAATCTAGCTATGGGTAAAATCATTTCCTTACCATGGAACAGGAAAGTTCACTGACTTGATGTCTCTCTCTCTCTCTCTCTCTCTCTCTCTCTCTTTTTTTTTTTTAGTTTTTTGAGGGAGGGTCTTACTGTAGCCCAGGCTGACCTGGACTTCACTATGTAGTCTCAAAATGGCCTTGAACTCATGATAATCCTCCTACCTCTGCCACCTGAGTGCTGGGATTCAAGATGTGTGCCACCATGCCCAGCTCTTGATGTCTCTTTCTGTCCGCATCATTTAGTTAAAACAACAAATAAATGCTTTTTTCCTTATTTCATTCCACAGATATATGTGAATGAGTGGCCTGGTTTGAGAGAAAACAGATCCATCTCTGCTTACTCCCACCATCATATTCATACCCTGCTTTTCTGGCTAGTTTTTGAAGGCTATGGATTGTTTGCAGTCTAATAAGAATAAAGCCAAATGCACCAGTAACTGGTACCTTTATGAACTTTATGGTATAAAGTGTGGTATAAAGATTTATTCCTTGGATGTGCAGTTATATGCTTCTACTAAACCACGAACACTTTTGAACAACTCAAGCCCAGTAGAACTGTGAGCAAGACTGGTTTGTAATAATGTAGTCCTATTGAAAAAAAATAGCAAATAAACATTTGGCTTTCAAAACCAATTTGTATGGGGTTTTGCATATATTTGCATATGACATTCTTGAGTCACTAATTTCAAATATGCAAAATAAAATAAAATTAATTAAATAGGGTAAATGATTACAGTGGAATTCCAGCTCAGTGGGAAGGGTATGGCATGCACAAAATACATAACAGATTTAAAAACCATTCATTCTAATTGCATACCAGATGAAGAGTCAGTAACCCTGAGGCTGGAGATGGCTGTGCCTCAACTTTTCTTGGCAGAAGACTTGTTGGAGACTTCTTCACATACCCTGTCTTTGTAGCTATGTGAGGCTACACCCATCCCTTGGAGATCACATCATCATCATTGTGATGGTTAAGTTTTGATGTCAACTTGACCTTTCAAGTAATCTTGGGTGAGTCTCTGAGGATGTTCACAGGAAGGCAGCCTCTCAGTAGTGGGCAGGATGTAAAGAAGCTCAAAGGACGTAAAATTAAATAACCTTTCCTATGTGGGCAGTGCAGGAAGGAAATTCCAGTGACTTAGGAAGCCATTAAGTCTGGGATAGAATTGCAAGACCCCACCCACCCTAGGGCTATATAAAGGTGAAAGAATTCTCTCCTTGCCCTCCTGCCTGTTGGCTGTTTTGTGTGTGTGGTATTAGTGATGGGTTTCTCTCTGTGCTCGGACCTGTAAAAGAGGACCAGCCTCTCTCACTTTTATGGGACTTCCCCTGGATCTGTAGCTTGAATAAATCGTTTCCTCCCATAAACTGGGCCTGGTTTGGAGATTCATCCCAGCGGGCGTGTGGCTGACTGCGACAGATTTGTGGCTGACTGCAACAATTATCATCATCATCATCATCACCATTATTCTACATTCAACATTTGTACACACACACTCTTATTTGATTATTATATCAACTCTCTGAGTGAAGCAAGATCAAATTCTTTTCTTTAAATTTGAAATGTGTGACCCAAGGGAAAGAGGCAATCCACAGGATTTCTTTTGTAGTGAACAGTCAGGCCTTCATATTTGCTCAGGACATGCACTTAACTGCTGAGCCATCTCTCCAGCCTCTGTTGTTATTAATTATTAATGTTATTATTATTGTTGTTGTTGCTATTATTATTTTGTTGCTGTGAATCAAAACTTGGTATAATTTTTTTCTGATATGCTGTTAAGTAATGGAAAATTATTAAATTGTATCACAAAATTTTGTATCACAGAATATCATTAAGTTGGCTAGATTGGCTCTTGAAGTCATTTTATAGGCCAGAAAGGCCTTGAACTTGCAATCGTATTGCTTCAGCTAAGTCATTGGTTTTACGGGTCTGTGCTACTAGGCCTGACTTCTAGTATTTGATTACTTCTTCCAGTAATATATTTCTTGTATGAATAAGTATTTGTGTATCTGAGTTTTTATGTGTGTTAGACACTGTTTGGTTGAAGTTCCAAGTATTTCTAATTTGATAATAAAATTATCTCCTATTAAAATACAATATTTTGGTTTTTAAATATCTCAATTAGAAAACCATGTAAGATGCTTTTAAAAGATAGATGAGATACTGAGGAATGTCACACAAATGCAGGACCCAGTGTAAAATGAAACAATTAGACTGTTATTCACAAAATAGTACAAGTTTCAAGATTGTGTCCTCAGAACTTTTAAACAAGCACAGAGACCTTCTAAACCCAGGCCTCTCAAGACTGCACAGGACACATGCATGAAACAGGCCCTGGTGTTGTCTTTAACTTTTCTATCTGTAGCTTTAACACGTACTCTTCTACCATGTCAGCTGAACTACAGATTTCCTCGCCACACTTTAAAGATTATGTGTATGTTTTTTTTTGGGGGGGTTATATTGATGATAACCATAAAGTGACACTAAATATGCACATGTTGGGGTGCTGACTTACGTAATATCTATTTTTGGTTATGAAAGCATTAGATCTTTTGTGACCTGCTAGAGAGGAACATCTCTGTGAACTTTTCCAAATGAAACACCCATAACTAATCAGAAATAAATAAGCTTATGTCCATCCAAGGTCTCCTATGTTTTTTTTCACTCTGCTATCCCAAGTTATTATTCTCACTTCTAGAAGCATAAGTTAGTTTTGTGTTCTCTCATGTAAATATAATGTAAATATTTCATGTCCTCTTCTGTATTCATCTATTTTTACTCAAAATTATGTTTGTGAGAATCAATGCTATTGTAGTTTTCACTTGTAGTCCATTTAATCTTTTCTGGGTAGGACTCCATGTGTGGAATACATGATATTTTTTAAAACCTATTTTAGTGTTGATGGACATTTGGACAGCCTCTAGTATCTTGTCTAATACAAATAGTTCTATGAAATAGTATGACTATGAACATTCTAATGATGTATTTTTATGAACATACATATCATTATACTTCTAGTGACTATATACCTAGAAATGGAATTGCTCTCATGAGTATTCATATGATCAGCCTTAATGGACACTGTTAAACAGTTTTTCAGAGTTATAATACATAGTCACACTCACACCAGCATTTTATGAGAGTTCTGCCTGTTTGACATCCTTGCCAATAGTTGATGTTAGAGCCTTTTTCATTTTAGCCATTCTGCTGTGTACATTCAGTGTATTGCTTTGTGCTTTGTGCTTTTAATGCTTATCTCACTGATGGCTAATCAAGTCAAACACTTTCCCACATATTTACTCAGCATTTCAGTATCTTTTCTGTGAAGTGTCTATAGAAGTCTTTGAGACATTTTTCTATTTGGATATGGAAACATTAGATCTTTTGTGACCTGTTAGAGAGGTGGGTCTTTTTTTAGTGTGTTCATTGTATATCCTGATGTAGGTTCCTTGTTGCATATGTGTGTTGGGGATAGTTTCTTCCGCTCTATAGGATTTTTCATCATTTTAGAGGGTTGCATTTGTGTGAACAATTCATATTCTTTAACTATCTCTTATTGGAAAATAACGGGAAAAGACACTTGAGGAAAAGTATATGTCAGCATTTGTGCAAAGAATGTTAAATTTATAGTGATGATATGTAAAAAAAAAAAAACAAGCTGCCAGTTAAATAGCAAAAGCAATCCTGATAATGTACCGACATCAGAGTTTTATATAGAAATAATGAGAATTGCAACTAGGTGTGCATATACACAGTAGGAGCTTTTTGATGTTGCCAAAATTATATTTGTATTATAGCTTTTTGCTCCAACCTAATACAAAATCAGTTATGGTAACCAATTTTCAAAGACATCTGTTTTGAAGTTACCTTCTCATTGCTGTTAGGATAAAGCACCCAACTAAAAGCAGCAGATGGGAGGAAAAGCTTTTATTTTGGCTTACAGTCTGAAGGGGAAGCTTCATGATGACAGGGGAAAACAAGGCAGGATCATAGGTTGAACATCACCTCTGCTACAGCAGGGGAAGATAGCAACAGGGGAAAGAGTCAAGCTCTGGCAAGAGGGAGCTGGCTTTAACACCCCAAACCCCACGCCCAGCAACATACCACCTCCAGCAATGCTCCACCTCCCAAATCACCACACATTGAGAATGAAGCATTCAAAACACACGTTTATGTGGGCGTTTGATTCAGATCACCACCTGTGCTTCTTATCATTTAGTAGTATTCTTTTTTTCTGGGAGTTTATTCCTTACCTTCAACCTTCAAGCACCTCTATATTTCTCTTTCTCTTCTTTCATTTTGTTCATACAATCACTTACAAATTCAATGAGAAAACAGAAGTGAACAAACAGATAACAATCTGTATAAGTGGAGCTCCTATTCTTATAGGAAGAGACATATAAAACAGACACATATAAAATGCATAAAATACTGCTAATGATAACTGTGAAGAAAAGTGATTCTGGAAATAGGGATGGGGAGTAAGAGTACTTTGCAGTTTTCATTATTGTGATCTACAAAGGCCTTGCTAACAACAGGGACCTGAGACAGTGAGGAAGGAGCCCTGGTGTTTAGAAGTGAGCATTCTAGTCTAGAGTAACAGAGAATGCTGACATCTGAGGGCAGGTGTATGTTTGGATGCAGATGACTCTAATGTTATTGTTTGATAACTTCAATTTTGCATGTACTAAGATACAATATCTAAGTAGTCAAAAATCACAATTTGTCAATTAGGTGGCTTGATTCATGTATTAAATTGAAAATTGTCCTTAAAAAGAAAATTATTTACCTGGATGGTATAATATGAAGCTTTGCTAATTAGAAATTAGAACCAAAAGATGCTAAAAAATATTTATAGTTCTAGGCCATTTCTGAGGCAATTTGATATTGAAGGCCACCATGTTTTGTGTAATTTTAAAAACTGAGAATAGTTGAGAAAATTTTTGACTTGTTATACTAAAAAATATAAAGGGAAGTGTGTGTTGCATTATTTCCTAGCATTGAATTATTCACAGTTTAAAGTTAAGGAATAGTTGTTCATTGAGAGACTGTTATAAATCTTCACTGCAAGATTCACAAAGAATGGGCAAAAAGCCATGTGATAACTGCTATAATCATATCACAAACAGATGTGTAATGAGTGGACACACTGGATTTCAGAATTCTGTCCACCTAAACGTCTTATCTTAATGTTCTTTTTCACATTTTTATTAGTGTAGCAAATGGATATGCTGTTAATAAAGCTCAGTATTTATTCAGCTGACATAATTGACTATACTAATTAAATGTGAGGTTCATAAAGAAGGAAGCAAGACTCTATAAACTACTTTATGATTTTGAAGTAGGGATATTGAAAACTATGCCCATGAAGGTGATTTTAATCCTGCTTAGATCAACTGAATACTATCTTTCAGAGAATGAAATGATTTTCTAAAAATTCCAATAAAATATTTTCATAAACAATTATATGTATGACTATGAAAATTATCTAAGGAAGAATTGCAGTAATTGAATTTACTATTGTTATTATTACTTATATATACTATTGAAATTGGCTAACAAGGGTGCTGGCTTATTGACTGTTTGCCTAGCATGTACAAAACCCTGGGTTCAATTCTCAGCACCATATAAACTTGACGTAGTGTTGAATGCCCATAATCTCAGTACTCAGGAAATAGAGATGGATGGTCAGAAATTCAGCATCATCCTCAGCTACAAAATGAGCGCCAGGCAAGTATGAGATACGAGAATGTGTCAAAATAAAAATGACTAACAAGAATTGCTAGAGAGGGTTTAAAGGATTCATGTTTAATACAAAGACAAGGTGCCAAATTCATTGGAATCATTATTCTTTTACCTGAATTAACAGTATTGGGTATTTTATCCAATCAGTCTATAAAAGTATGAAGAACATCATTTGCTTATGTATTTTTCATAGCTTTAATATATTTCGTGACCCTCTCTTCCATCTTTCTTCCCTCACTCCCTCTTTCCTTTCACTTCCTGCTGTTAATCATGCTTTCATATGTGTCTTTCTGTTTATCTGAAATTGAATTTGTCTAAGTTTCAAAACAGCAGCTAAATGAGCAGCATTCTTTATCTTTACTTTTAGTTAGTAACCTCTTATTTTCCCAGTTTTCATTTTTTTTGCTTATTTTAACTTTCATTGGATAACTTCCATAAATATAAATATAAACCATGATTATAGTCCCTCCCCACCACCATCCCTTTTTTCCTATCCTAAGTCCCCTTTCCACAGAATTTCTTCTCCTTTCCCCCCAGTCTCTCTTCTATTTGGATGTTATCTTTTTTTTTTCCTCTGATGATGCAGCCCTCCTTGTGTAGGTAGCATCAGCCACTGTTGTGTTGTAAATATCTAGGTCACTTTGTATCTGAAAAGCAGTATTGTGAGCACTCCTCCCTTTCCTTTGGCTGGTACATTTGATTTTTTTTTTTTTTTGATGATGATAGTCATTCAAAGAAGGGTGTGATAAAATCTCAAAGTGGTTTTAATTTGCATTTCCCTGATGGCTAATGATGTGGAACATGTTTTATTTGGGTTTTGGCCATTTGTAATTCTTCTTTTGAGAACTTGCTACTCAGTTTTATTGTCCATTTGTGATTGGGTTGTTTCATTTAATATGTAGTTCTTTGAATTTTTTATAAGTAGTTGATAGTAATCCTCTGTCAGATGTATAGCTGGTACTTAAAAATCTAGTCAGAAACCTATGGCTGGCAAGGTGTAGGCCCTAGTGGGAGGATGGGGGGGATCTGCTACTATTGTCTGACTAAGTGGGTATACTTTGCCCATCAAACTGCCCTCTAAATATTTGTTTGTATCCATAGAGTAGTGCTATTCTCTCATATGGTTAGAGAAGCTTCTTTTTTGCAGATGGCAGTGACTACTGGAGAGATTCAGAACTCATCAAGGTGTTGAGAGTGACCACTGAATGTTCAGTGCTAAATGAGACATCTCTATCATGCCCTCCAAAGCTCAGAGGACATTGCAGAAGAGAGGGCAGAAAGAATGTAAGAGTTGGAGGATGGGGAGGAGTGCTTTGAAGAGCTGTCTTCTGTAAACATCATGACATCACAGCAGCTGTTGTTATGCGCAGAAAACCAACACAATATTGGACCCATCAACATTTTGTCATGGATAATGGAGGAGGAAAGCAATGGGAAACAGAAAAAGAAAGAGAAAGAAAGAAAGAAAGAAAGAAAGAAAGAAAGAAAGAAAGAAAGAAAGAAAGAAAGAAAGAAAGAAAGAAAGAAGAGTCAAAACGCAAGAGGGACTAGCTGCAAAGGGGTTCAATGGAAGGAATACAGGAGATAGGAACAAAATGTAATGGAAAAGGATAATAGTCAAAATACAAGTACATCGTGCATGAACACTGTCCATATAACTGTGTGGAAAGAACACTCCAGGGAAAGGGACAAGATGTGGAGAAGTCACTTCACTTCCAGGGAAAGCTCACATTTTTACTTCTATTTCATTTTAATGACAAATATATCCTGAGTAGCTACTGGAGTTTTACCTTCTTTTAAATTAATTTTTCATGTTAGCAAACAAAACAGAGTTTCTTTTAAAGTTGCTTTTAGTATTATTATTATTGTCATTATTTGAGAACAAAGTCTCGTGTATCTTGGAACTCACAATGTAGCCAAATGATTTTCAAAGCACTACCTCTACATCCAGAGTGCTGATATTACAGCATATGCCATCACTGCCACCACGGCTAGTTTTATGTGGTGTTGGGGACAGAACCCAGGGATTTGTGTATACTAGGCAAGTAATGTATGGACCAAGCTACAGTCACAGCTCAAATGATTGTTTTTGTTATAATTTCCAAATTAAATAACTATTTTTTGCTTATGAAACATGTTTTCATATTCTATCTTACTTACAATGTTGATGTAGTCTGTAAGGGTTTTAGTTCATACTCAAATTTAGTTGAGATATTCCTTGTTGCTTATGTTGGCTTTAATTATATGAAATTATAATTATTTTGTGGATACACAGAGATGATTGCTTACAATTTTACTTGATTGTTCTGGTATACTTCCATTTCCTCTGTGGCCCCAGGAAGCATGTGGCCATAAATAAATCATAGGATATTTTAAAAAGTAAACTGATGAATATTACTGACTTATTTTGAATGACCTTCTCTTTTTCAGGTTCTAAAAGTGTTGAATTATTGCTGAGAAATTTGGCTACATGGAAATATGTTTATATAAAATAGATGATCAACTTCTATATAAGGGAATTGTGCATATCTTTTATTTTTTCATTAAGGAATCAAATTGCATTATTAAACAAAAGTTTAGAACATTAGTAATGTTTAAAAAGTTTTAATAAGTGAGTATATCACATTTTCTCTGATATTATGTAAAATACTTTGGAAATTCTATGGTATTACTTAATTCAAATTTATTATTATTATTCTTTATTCTACCCTACTCATGGGGAAATGTTAAAATGTTGCTTACTGGGCTCCAGTATACCTAATTGATATATTAATTAAATTATAATCTTTTGATAATGTACATTTTAAAATAACCATTACAGTTAATTATTCTGTATCTTAAAATTTGAGGAAAAACTTCCATCAGATGAATCACAATTGCATGCACACTGAATACTCTTTACTCATTTAAGTATGTCTTATATAACACTGAAGAATGTAAATGTGAGGATTGAATACCACAGTAGTCAGAGGACAGCAGAAAGACATACCCCAGATATCCCCCTGGGGCTGATGTCCCTTGTGTGAAGGGAGGCCTACCTTCCCCCTGCGTATCCCGGAGTTCATGCTGTCCAGCTGGTGGACACTGGTGATGGACAGCCCCACTTTGGGCGCCAGCTGTGGGTCCGTGGGTTAGTGGGAAAGTTGCAGCATGCATCAACTCCCTCTTTGTCCACGGAGCTGGGTGAGCAGAGGCTTGGAATAGCTGTGAGCTGACGAGAGATGAGCACTCTGGGGAAAATGCGGCAGTGGGCAGTTTTCATTTATTGTACAGATAACAGCTGTTTATATAGAGGAAAAGGCAGAGGTAGGAGCATAGGCAGCAAGGAGATTGGTAGGGGCAAGTACTCTTTGGATACCTATTTTGCATAGCTAAATTGAGGGGCCTACATGACGCTATACATGTTTATAGACATATATAGAATGGTGATGTCAGCAGAGGAAATGAAGCCTTATTGTTTAGGTTTGTTATTGCAGCTGGACTAAGTTTAGGCCTTGAATTGTCTGCTTATCTCAGGGCACAGCTGTGGCCTGCCTGGGGGCTGGAGTGTCCAGGATTCGCTGAGATTTATTGGGTCCTCAGACTGCTTCAACTTCCTTAACAGAAGGAGACAATCCCGGAAGCCTGCCAGACAGTAAAACCCTATATCCTCCATGCCCCTTTAGCAGGATACCACATTATTCCTTGAAAATGTAAAGACATTTATTTCTGAAGGTTGAAAATTGACGAAAAACATCTTTATGGAGAACACAAATTAGGAATAATTTTTTCCAGATGTGGAGAAAGTCTTTGAGGTAAATTTCCTCTTCTATACCAACATTTACCAAACAAGCTGGAATATAGTTGTAGAGGTAATGATAGTGACACTTCATGGTTCTGTAATAGTTTACGCACTTTGCACAGTACTTTTGTGTACTTTTTATCGAGTCTTTCCAACATATGCATTTAACCTCATTTCTTGCCTGTGTTAGTTACTTGTGTTCTGTTTAATTCTTTGGCTGGTTGTTTCTAAAATTAGTTATGTTTGGGCCAAATTCATATTTCCATGAAATCCTTTTGGCTAACTTAGACATTGTTAATCCCCACTGAGAAAATAGACTAATGTCAGAGCAGATAGAGCGATGAGCTCATGGTAGCAGTTACCATGATGTGTTCTGATGCTTGGAAACTTTTAACTCATGGTGGCCATGTTTAGCTGAGGAAAGCCATATGGCAAAGAAAGTGTAGCTGCCTGAATCCAACTCCCAGAAAGCTGGGAAACCACACCTTTAGGCTGTGATGGCCACCTGCTTCTGTTGCTTAGCCAAGAAAAACACAATAGCCAAGCTTTTGATCACTTTCAAAATTTACAAATCCACGACTATCTCTTTTCCCAGGAAATCCTAGTGATAATACAGTCTCCAAAAAATAACATGAGAGTAGAGAATTCCACCTCATCCGCTTTTTCTTAAGAGATTAGCTTTCCATTAATTCAGAGGGTTGTTTTCATGGGGGTTATATGAGCCACCATTTAGTCTCTTCCTCAGCACAGGGATTTTGTGAGAAGTCCTCCAGTGATTCTTCGTCCTCTAGATGATGTCTTCCTGTTATAGATTATTTCAGTGAGGACATCTTTTCCTTGAAATAGTTATTCCTTTAAAAAGCCTTCAAAATATTAACCAGTCGCTGATGGTTCTTTGAAGAGAAATCTGACTGCTCGTGTAAACAATTAATGGTTGTTAAGCATGGCGGTGTATATTATGACAAACAACACATGCTACATTATGCCAGCTGGTGTAATGATGTGATAATGTCTGACTCATTAACTCTGGCACACAGTTTACGATGCCCTTCTATGACAGGATTAATTGATTCACACATACATTAAAACAAAAATAACTAAACTGAAATTCAGCTGGAAGCCTGGCTCCTCATTTGTCATAAACTCTGCTATTGGTGATAGCTGACAAAGACCTCAGTGCTGGATGGGTGAGGCTCTCTCACTGACCCTCACCTTTGTGAATGAGAGCACGGGCTTTGGAAACATACCAGAAAGCTTCAATGTATAGGCTTTTCCTGGATGTATAGGCTCATGCTGGGGTGCTAGAGTAAATATATATATATATATATTTCTTTAACAGTGAAATGGCTCAAAATAGGTTCTTAAAGCAAGCTCAGCAACAAAAATAATCATCATTAAAGGGTTTCTTATCTCCTAGAAATATAGCTTAGATGGTTTTCCAATATAATTATATGTTTAAAGAATTTCTTTCAGAAATCTGATTAATTACTTTTCAGGGAGCCATTGAGAATTATAACTAATTTGAACTGATACTAGGCATAGTAGCAAACAGAATGCACACAGCAATGCTGCCTTCACTCTTAAACCTCACACAATATTATTTATTCATTGAATTGAGAGACTTGATAATGTTTAAAATTTTAAACTATACAATTTACTGAAAACATGAAAATGTAGTAACAGTTATATTAAATTGGGTGGCTCATTTATTTAATTATAAAGTCACAGTTTGATATTCTATGACACTTTCACTAAGAACTAAATTATTTCTTTATTAGTTGTCTTCTGCTTTACTGGAGACAGTATTATATTTGAAAATTTCAAGTTGTTCCATTAAATCAAGACTAAATTATATATATGATTTTCATTAGGGTATATTTATTATAACAACTAATTTTATTATTATTACCATGTGTGTCACCAAGGTAGGAAGAAATAGAAAATCAAAATATTTATTTCAGAATATTTTATTCAACATACTAAAAGATAAAGTATAATTGATGAACTAGTGGTAGCTTTAAAATTATAATTATTTTGACTAATGCATTCATTTTCCTTTTTTTCATAATCAAACTGTACATGTCACATCTCTTCATGATGAGATGAACATTCTTCTGGTCTGCTGAAGTATGGAAGTTATAATTTAATGTGCATACTTTACAAAAGACTCAGGAGTCCTCATCTTGAAAAACAAGATATGGAATAGACATATCTCTGCTTTTAATTTGATAATTTCCACAGTGAAAGTACAATAATAATTCAAATTATATTCATTACAAAGAACTATTTTTCCTTTTCTTTCTTCTGTAGGTCACTGTTTATAGAAGTTTTTAATCTATATATATTTACATCTCATGTCAAGTGAGACAGTTTAAAAGACTCAATGAAAACATAATGAAGAAAATTAAATGTTATCTATATTTAGAGGACCCAGGGGTAATAACAATTAACAGATTGCACACTTCACATCAGAGTTATTTCATGCATATATTATATACTTCTGACGTTGTGATAATGTAAAGATAATTTTAAACTCATTTTAACATGATTATGCCTTGAATTTTTTAATGTCATTAAATGTTCTCATAACATTTTACTGACTATATGATGCTTCTATGAATAAACTTTTGGGACAATACACTATTTTTAAACTTACATTATCATCATAATACATGCTTTCTTGAACATGAGTCTTTTATTTTGAAAATAAATTGAAAGTGTCAACATAGTACAGATGTTACACCATTTAAAAATATATGCAAATATTAACTGCCATCGAATTACTGGGCTGGCATTAGAGAATAATATCATTCCTATGAATTAGTAAGATTTCATCCAAAGTGAAAATGCAAGGTTATTTTTAATTTCATCTCTCCAATTTTTAAGGAAAACACATTATCCACCTTTGATATGATGAAGCTTGGAGAAATCTCTGAGATTTACAAATGGACAACTACTATACTAAGGGATAATATTCAAACTTCATAAGGATAAATAGATAAGTAAGATAAACTGTGTGCTACTCACTTCTCTACCTTAAGATAAAGGAGGCAGTTCATCTTGAGCTGAGTGTGACATTACAAACCATAGCAGGAAAGAGAGTAAGCCTGGGGTATCATATTACAGACATTGAGATTACTGCATATGTCTTTCATGGCAAGGAAACTTATTTGGTGAAAAAAAAAACCTGTTATAACTTCAGGTATAATGTAGCCTGAGTTGCTTCTCTGCATCTGCCTCAGCCTTGTGAAGACATCTCAGCATTTCACAGGGTGCTTCATAGTTCATGGTTTTAGCATTATGGTAGCAGACTTATTTCTTAAAGTCAGTGCATTGTCTAGTTTTACTTTCTGATTTTGGTTATAGCTTCATTTTATCTTTATTTTTTTTTTTCTGTGTGTGTGGCTTATCTTTTCAGATATATATATATATATATATATATATATATATAATTTTATTATACATATATATATATATATATATAATATAATATATATGTATATATGTTTTCCAAGGTAGGATCTCACTCTAGTCCAGGCTGACCTGGATTTCACTATGTAACTTCAGGCTGGCATTAAACTCAAGGCGATCCTCCTACCATGGCCTCCTGAGTGCTACTCATCTTTATTTTAAAGATTTTAATTTTTTGAGAGAGAAAGAGAAACAGATAATGAGAGAATATGGGCATGTCAGGGCATCTAGCCTATGCAAATGAACTCCAGACGCATGTGGCAAGTTGTGTGTCTGGCTTTACATGGTACTGGGAAATCAAGCATGGGGCTATTGGGCTTTGCAAGCAAGCACCTTGAACTACTGAGCCACTTCTCCAGTCCTATTCATCCATATTTATCCCCTCTTCTCTATCTCCCTTAAATTTCCTAATAGCCCCTCTTCTATTTCATGAATGAGAAAAAGCATGTGATAATTGTCTTTCTGGGTCTGGTTTATTTTCCTTAATTGATGACCAATCCCATCTATTTTCCTCAATTGCCATTATTTAAGGCTTGCTAATTACTGGATACTACTCTGTTGTGAACACATGCCACATTTCTCTTTATCCATTTATTCATTCATGGATACCTACACTGATGTCACAATTTACTTGTTATTGTAAATACAATAAGCATGAGAATTCAAGAATTTCTATTGTGTGCTGCCTTTGCCCAGGTCATATGGTAGCTATAGTTCTTATAATTTATTTAGTTAATCATTTGTGGAACATCCTAATGATATCCATAGTGGCTATGCTAATTCAAGTTTCTACCTACAAGATAAGGATTCCTTACACCCTCACCACACTTTTTCCCAAAAAATTGGTGGCCTTTTTTTAATGGTAGCCATTATGACTGCAGTAAGATGAAATCTGTATTAGTCAAGGTTCTCTAAAGGAACAGAACTAAGGGAATGAATTGTAGTAACAGGTGGATTTATTGGATTAGGTCATGGCACTGCCAGAAGAGCAGTCTACAAGCTGAGAGTCAAGCAACCGATAGCTGCTCAGTCCACATGGCTGGATGCCTCAGCAGTCCCAATCAACACTGAAGGCCTAAAGGTGCTCCTGGTCTTAAGTCCAGGCTGGAAGGCTGAAGAAACTTCATTCCAATGTCAACAAAGGGATAGATGAACAGGATGGATGCATGCCCAAGTCATGACAAGTACCAGCAACCTGGCAGGCAGGAAGAGAGTTTTCCTTCTCCTTTATATAGCCTTAGGGCAGGGTCTTACAACCCTTTCCCAGACTTGTTGACTTCTGGGGTCTCTGGAAGTTTCTTCCTCTACTGCCCTCTCAGGAAGGGATGTTTTTTCCCTAGTTAACAAGCCTTCCTAAAATCCCCTAGCCTCCTTTCTCTGTTCAAGGTCAATTTGACAACAAAACTTAACCATCACAAAATCTTAATGGTTTTTCATTTCCCTCATAAAAATGAAAGAATACTCTGATGTATAAAGCAGATTAATTTTACATAATTGAAATTATATACTTAAAATGTTTGCTTATCTTGTCTTTATAGTTGTTCAAGTTTATAAACCCTGGACATGGCCCTTTGAGAGGAAAGAAGGGTCAGTAGCAAATTTGCCATAGCTGGAGGCAGAGTAGAATGCAGTGGGAAGAAGAAATACCCAAGGCTAGGTGGCAATGGATTTAAGACTTCTACATATAACATTGATCATGAAAACAAAGATAAAATATTATGATAGCACAAGAGAGTAATATATTTTTGGAGGTGTGTTGAAGACACCTAGGCCCATAAAGTCTTTTAAAACTTCCAATAATTCCACAACCTGTCCTGGACACTTGGCTTTATAATCTCTAATAAGTGGTTCATGCCACTTTTTCGAAGATGACTAATTATCAGGATAGAATATGCAAATAAGAAGTAAAATAGCATATGCAAAGCAAATGAAGCATCTATACTTAATGAGATAATTAGCCCAAAAGGCTTAGAACTGTGTCTGAAAAAAGCAACTGCTCATAAATGTTGAAATATATCATAAGAATGGTGACCCAAAAGACACAGGTTGACACATGGTTGTTCATATTCTTAAATAAATCGAAAGCTAAGCAAATATATTCACTTATATATAGCTGTGTCTATTCATTTATGACATTTACAAATTTAGAGGCTTAAAAGAGACAAGATGATCCAAATGAGATGATTGACCAATAAAAATGAGTTAAAATTATCAAGGAGAGGTTAAGACAGTAATGGAGGACAAAAATAAATGAATATGTATATATGTCAATATATATATCAGCACCATCAAGCATTAAAATAAATATGAATAAAATGTCAAGTACACAATCAAATATATAGTCATTATTCAAAGAGAACAAAAGTGAAAAAATATAAAAATAAATGAGTATTATAAATTGTTGTCTTAAAAAGGAAAAGAGACTTCAATTTTTAGATCAAAATGGCAAAGCAAGAGAATAAAGAAAAAATCAGAAGGGCATCTCCTGGAATCCAGAAAACTTACACATCAATTATAGACCAGGGGACTAAATGTGACTAGTACAAGTTTCACTCAATGCCCCATTTAGGGCCAGCATACAAAAAAAAAAAAAAAAAAAAAAAAAAAAAAAAAAAAAAAAAAAAAAAAAAAAAAAAAAAAAAAAAAAAAAAAAAAAAAAAAAAAAAAAAAAAAAAAAAAAAAAAAAAAAAAAAAAAAAAAAAAAAAAAAAAAAAAAAAAAAACACCCACAATGTTTTGAAAAAAAAAGAAAAAGTAGGAGTTAAGACTTTATATGTAGCCAAATTATCCTTCCAGTTTAAACATGAAATAGAAATATTGTCAAGAGTGTAAAAACTTAGAACAATCAGGGTATTAAAATAAAAAATGGAGGAATATGCTTTTATTGAGAAAATTCAGCCATCCAAAAGATGGAGGAAAATAAATATTTCAAGAATGGATAGCATGTGGCCAATAAACTGGTGAAGATTTGTGAGAATTACATACAAGTTGTAGAAGCTGGCAATGCAAACCTAAAATATTCTTCCAACAAACATTTGGGATAGGACTTCAGGGAATGGGAATCAATGATAGGTGTGAGCTTAAGCCCCTCACAGCCAGCAAGAGATAGTGATGTTGAGTTTTTTCCTAACAGAAATGAACAAAATGAGGTAATCTGATCTCATGATAATATACTTTTTGAGAAAGGTTTTGAAATTCTCATTTTTTTGTTGTTGTTTGGAATACGCATCTGTGTTTCAATAAGCCCTTCTGCTTCACTTAATTATTTTTCCATTGAAATTCAAATAAAATTAATTTCATTCTGAGCTGGTGTCATGGTTTGATACAGGTGTCCCCCACATACAAACGAATGTGTTCTGATAGATCGATCCTCAGCTGATGGCAGTTTGGGTTTTACAACCTCGATGAAGCTGTGTTGTTGGGGGCGAGCTTATGGGGTTATAAGCCAGCTTCCCCTTTCCAGTGTTTGGTACACCTTCCTGCCGCTGTTTGCAGTGCTGTGGCAGAGGTGATGTCCAGCCCTCTGCTCATGCCATCGTTTTCCCTGCCAGGATGGAGTCTCCCCTTGAATCCGTAAGCCAAATAAACCCATTCCTCCACAAGCCGCTTTTGCTTGGGTTCTTTCTGCCAGCAACTAGAAAGCTGACTGCAACAGCTGGCATTCAGGAATACTCAATTTTCACCTTTTGCTCCTTGGCTACATATATTCAGGCTTCTCCCCTTCCCAGGAACATCGTCATCACCCATCCAGAGCAAACTTTAGAGAGAGAAAAAGACCTGCTTTCTAGCCACTTATTCCAAAACATAGCTGATCGCTGTAAAACCCTTTTTCTACCCGACCCCAACTCTTTATTTTCCTTTGCTTGTCCAACTTCCACATACCACTTTCCTCCTGTTTTGCTTACTGCTTCCATTCACTTCCTAGGCCTGCTATATCAAGGTACTGTAAACTGGAAAGCAGAAAATAACAGCAGTATAATCTCCCCCATAGACTGGTGACCAGAGGTCTGGGTTCAGTTTCATCTGAGCCATTTCCCTGATGAGCCCCTTGGTAGAATTTTGCCTTACCTCTGCCTAGCACCTGGTGGTGGTCAGCCTTACATGGTCTTTAATGAGCACCAGTTGTACTGAATTCAGTGGTCACTATTCCAAAATCACCTCATCTCAACTGTTTGCAATGGCTTGTTCCCAAGGAAGGTCACATTCTGAGTACAAGACACTAAAACTTTCACATATATTCTTTGGGGGCAGGGGGTGCATGTTTAATCTTTTATCCTATAAATTTAAAGAATTTATCTGATTTTTTGAGGTACTTGAAGGTTTCTGAGAAGGGAACATTTTCATTAGTGCAGTAGCCATTCTAAATCTAAATAAAACCTTTCTTATCAATGTTTGCATTTTATTTTTATGTGGTAATATTATGTAGTTATTTATGCTTATAAACTTGTTTTATCTCCTTTCCATTAATCCCTGTAGGATTAATGTTTATAAAAGTTGATGGTTTGGGAGACATTTTTTTATTTTGAATGAAGATGTGTCATTTTAGAGAACCATAAAAGTCATGTTTTTGATCTAAAATCTTCATGATAAAAACTAAGCATATTTCCCCCTCACATAAAAGACAGAAAGAAGAGCTAGAGGTAAAAGACTAACAATTTACTGGCAATATAAAGGTCTACATTTTAATTGCCTAATACAAACAGGGTTAGCTCTAAAATTAAAGATTATTAAAAAATAAGTAACAAAACCAGCCAATCATTTCTATGTTTGGCTTTGCCAAATCCATTAAACTAATGTACACTGTATAGAAGACATCAGGATGTTTTACTTGGTATACATTTTTTATTATAACCTTTGTGCCTTAATCTATTTTAGAAATTAAAATTTGCTGAGAAAAGTCAAGATTAGAATAAGACCCTGGTGAGTAGACCATAAATGAGCCTTTGATATATGGTCTTTGGAGAGAAGGTACATTAAACTCAACTCTTACCATCAATAGTATATATTTATTTTGACTTTATTAAATTTTAAAATTCAAAGCTGTAAAAAAAGAAAAAGAAAAAAGTTGCTGAAACATATAGGAGAATTGTCACAGATAATATCTTTGATGGTAGCAGATTTTCAAAGTTCGACTTTTTTTATTCAGATTATGCACATCAAAGGGGAAAATGTTTTCAAATAAAGGTTTATTTTTTAATGAATCACCTCATTCATAGAAAAATAGAAATGATGAGAAGGTCATAGCTCAACTTAAAGTTTATAGCAAGAACCAGGGATGGACAGTAACTGGAATGCGAAGCAGAAAATATCCACCAAAGGTAAGAATTATCTATGGTAGTTATTCAAAAGGGAGGAAAACCAGGAAGATCTTCAGTTAATCATTCTAATTCAAGAAGAGTCAATCAAATACTATATCTACCTTTAGAGTCAATCAAATACTTTATCTGATCCTTGATATGCGTGTAACCTTCCAGGTGTGGAAAAAGTAGGTAACTACCTAGTTGCTGTAAACATTTAGATAGCATTTAAAAATCCTAGTGTATCATGTAATTCATAGAAGATGCTTAACAATCCCCTAGTTTATTATTGTCCATGAAATAAAGTTTCTATTCACTGGACAGCAGGATTTACTGACAAGATTAAGTTACAATTTTCACTATATAAGCACTTCAGTATCAATTTTAAAAACTGCCTGAATTACACATTTTAATCAATTTTTATTGTCCAAAATTAGGTACATTGTATTAGTAAATATTACATTATTATCTATGATTCCCTCCTCCCTGTCCTGAATCCACTGGGTGTCCTCCTTGGTGGGCAGACTGGATCGTTCCATGGGGTAGGAGGTTATGGATAGGACAAGAGGCAGCCAGGTACCCCCCAAATTGTGTGTCATTGCTGAGGGGGGCAATGTCTCTGGATATTCTCCCCCACCATGACTCTTATACTCTTTCCGCCCCCTCTTCTGCTTAGTTCCCTGAGTCATGGTGGGTGAGTTTTAAGACTGCTTTATTGTAGAGATCTTAAGGGCCTCTGTACTTGTGCTTTAGGCCATGTTGGATATCGTTGGTGTCTGTCACATTGACTTATCCTGGGTTCACTGATTAGCTGTACTGATAGATAATTTTCTATTTCCTTTTTGATTTCCTGAACAACCCATTCATTGTTTAAGAGTGTATTGTTCATCTGCCAGTAGTTGGTATATCTTCTGCTGCTCTTCCAATTATTAATTTCTAATTTTAATGCATTGTTGTCTGATGATGCAGGGGTTTCATTTCAATGTTCTGGATAAATCTGTCAGATTTAGTTGGTCTATGGTGTTGTTAAGCTCCGTTATTTCACTGCTGACCCTCTGTTTGGATGATATGTCTAGAGATGATAGTGGTGTATTAAAATCTCCTACTATGATGGAATTAGAATATATTTCTGCTCTGTTTTTGAGTAAATTTTGCTTTATGAACTGTAGTGCACCTGAATTTGGTGCATACATATTTATGATAGTCTTATCCATTTGAAGGATCATTCCCTTGATGAGTAAGAAATGAACTTCATTGTCCTTTTAATTGATTTTGGTTTAAAGTCTATTTTGTCAGATATTAATGTAGCCACACCTGTTTGCTTTGTATTTCCATTTGCTTAAAAAATTGTTTTCCATCTTTCACCGTAGGAGATTTCTGTCTTTAGAATTGAGGTGTGTTCCTTGAAGGTAGCAGATAGAAGGGTTATTTCTCTGATCCACCCTGCTAATCTGTGCCTTTTTATAGGGTAGTTAAGTCCATTTCTATTCAGAGTTATAACTGTGAGGTTTGCCTTAAACCCTGCCATGTTAGAGGGTTATGGGAGTTGATGTTATTATTATCCCATCTTATTATTTGCCCAACAATTATGATTACCATATTTGTTCTCTATTAGATTCCTGAGGTAGGATGCTTGTCTTTTCTATGTGGGTTTTCTCCTGTAGTATTCTCTGTAAGTTTGGCTCTGCATTCTTATAATTGTAGAGCTGGCTTTTCTCATGGAACTCTTTCAATTCTTCATCAGTTATGAGGGACAGCTTTGCTGGGTACAGTAGTCTAGGTTGGAATCTACAGTATTTTTAGGCCTAAAAGAGCATTGTTCCATGCCCTTCTGGCCTTCATGGCTTCTACTGAGAAGTCTGATGTAAGTCTGATGAGTTTGCCTTTATAAATGATGTACTGTTTCTCTCTTACTGCCTTGAACACTCTCTCCTTACTTTCTATGTTAAGCATTTTAACCAAGATATATCTTGGAGAGTTCCTTCTTTGGTCTTGTCTGTTTGGAGTTCTGTGGGCTTCTCATATCTGGACCGGTCTTTATCTTGTAAGATAAGGACATTTTTCTTGTATAATTTTGTTGAAAATATTTTCTATGCCTTTAGCCTTAGTTTCTTCTCCCTCTGGAATGCCCATTATCCTGCTATTTGGTCTCTTTATGGTATCCCACAGATCCCTCATATTTTGCTCACATGATTTTTTTGAAGCCTATAGAGTAACTAGTATTTTCTTCTGTCTTGTCTTTGAGGTCAGAGGGTCTGTCCTCCAGGTTATCATCTCTGGGGCTGAGGGATTCAAAGGAGACTTTTAAAGCCTATGTTTGATATTTGGTTTCTGTTATATTTTTGTTCATGGTCTCCATTTCTCTGGCAAATTCCAATTTCCAATCTATATTTGTTTTTGCTAATGTCTCCTGGAAGTCATTCTTGAGCTTGGTTAAGTCCTCATCAAACTTAATCAGCTGTGTGTTTAGCTCCTCCCATAGGTTGGTTCACCTTTAATTCACTTACTGTGTTTTTGACATCAGTCAGGTTTTTCTCCAATAGGTTCAGTCTTAAGTCTATGCTAGCATTGTTGAGCTTCATTTCATTTACATCTTTTTTGACAGCTTCCATTTCAGTCATCATCCTGGTCATGATCTTATTGCAGTTATGACCAGGCGTTATTTTATTCTCATTTGGGGGGGGTTGTGGTTTTGTCTCCCCTATGATCTCGTTGGCCTCTTCTACTGTGGGATTAGATGTCCTCGGTTGGGGAGTCTCAGCTTGTATTGCTGTGGCTTTTTTACATTGGTTTCTTCCCATTTCTTGTCCAAAAGGGGTCATTTTCTTATTGTGGGGGCCACTACAAGATTTTGATGGGTATGCTGGGCTTGTTCTGTTCTATGTGCTATTTGTGTTTGGGTTAGTGTTGTAACCCCAGATGCATTAGTTGCAGAGGTTATGGGTATGCCAGCTGTTCTGGATTAGTATATGGTATACAATATAGTATGGTGGTCTGAGATCTTGTCTGGGTGTAGAAACCATTGTGTTTTTCTACTGGGGTTCAGATGTATTCAGAGCAGGGCAACTTACTCCTCTGCCCCCT
>PVHP010009369.1:0-50588 GCA_004024765.1 Zapus hudsonius | reverse complement strand
TCTTTAAAAATTTCAGCCAGTGTTTTTCTTTACCTTCTGTGCTTTAATGTATTCTAATTATTTATGAAAAATCGTTTGCAGCTTTCAAATACTAGCAGATTATTTACTACCTTTAGAATTTCAGAAAAAGATTTAAGAGACTAAAAAATAGTGTTTCTGTGAGTCAGATTGGATATGTGATTCCAGTATACTCTCCTCCACACACACTAGATGTCACTGCTTGATCTGAAATATTGGTTGCAATTTGATCTATTGCTTTACCAGCCCTGAGACAAAATCAGTTCAGGGAATAAAACAGTCTGTGCATCCATTTCCAAAAAGGAAACACTTTGCCTGTATCTGATCATTTACAGGGATACAAATGATTTCTTTTTGAACTCAAGAATTTACATAATTTAAACTACAAACATTAAGGTTTTTCTTTTCATTAGCAATTCTAATTTTTCCAGACTCATATATCAACTTAAAAAGTCTGCATTTGGTGATAAAATAATGACCCTGTCTTTAAAAAATAAGAGACAAGATAAATCCTTAAAAAATAAGGGAAAGAGTAAAGAAAATAAAAATTAATGAACATAATGTGTTTCAGATTCAATATATATAGTTCCTCAGAATGCCAAAATCTAACATTCACAGTTTCTGATATTTTACAGATGGAAAAAAATAAATTATTTTATTTATTGATAATACTAAAAGGATTACTTTTCAAAAAAACATAGGACTTTTAAATTTGACTTTTGTTTTTCTGTAATTTATTTTATTTTTATGTATTTTTAAAATTATACCTTTATTGTTCACAATTAGATACACTGAATAAGCAAATAATGTGTTGGTATCCCCAATTCCCCTATTTCCCTCTTCCCTCTCCCCTATCAGCTGGGTATCATCCTCCGTGGGCAGTCTGGATCAGTCCATGGGGTAGGGGGTTATGAATAGCCTAGGAGTCAACTGGTTCCACTCCCCTTTGTATGTGGTTACTGAGGGGGGCCATATCTCTGGATAGTCTCCCCCACCATGGCTCTTACAATCTTTCCGCCCCCTCTTCCCCTCAGTTCCCTGAGTCATGGTGGGTGAGTATTGAGGCTGCTTTATTGTTGAGGTCTTAGTGGCCTCTGTACTTCTGCTTTAGGTTGTGTTGAAATCCTTGGTGTCTGTCTCATCCTGGGTTGACTGATTGGCTGTGGTTATAGGTCTCTTGCTTATCCCACCACTCTATGCGGGGTCCCATGTGGGTCCTCCAAGGTAGGTCTGGGGGGCTCATCTCTTTTGGGGAAATCATGGCTCTGTTTTATGTAGTACAAGTCAAAACTCACATCTGTGTAGCTGACACAAACCAATAGAAGCAGAGGAATGCCTGTGCTCACAGTGACACTGAAGCTATGCTTCAGGACTTCCTGGTGGTTAAGTGCTCATTTCTATCTATTATTTAGGGTTCCTTGAAAGGAAAGGATCCCAAAAGCACAGTCAAAGGAGAACTCAGACTTTGGGTGAATCTGTTGAGCTAAAGAATGACAAGACTCTCTGAGTGATGCAGCAACAAATCTGCAGGGCTCCAAGGAAAGCCAGTTCCTAAAAGTTTATTAAAATGTTAATTCCCAACTCTGTGTGTTTCCCAGTATAATTCAGATCATACTTTCCCATGTATTTTAATGTTAATTGATCAGATAATCTCAAAATTTCTGTAGTAACTAGAATGACCTAGAATACTCAAAGCAATTCCAAAAGAGAATAACTTTGCTAGATGCCCAGCACCTTATATGCGTTATTTGCAAAAGACTACACATAAATTTAATAGAACACCATGGAAATTTGTGATGGTTTGAATCAAATGTCCCCCATAAATTCATGGATTCTGAATGCTTGGTCCCCAGCTGATGGTAAATTGGGAGGTGGAGCCTTGCTGGGGGAGGAGTGTTGTTGGGGGTGGGTTTAGAGGTGCTACAGTCAGCTCCCCAGTGCCTGAGCTTAGCTCATTCTCTTGCTGCTGTTTTCCACCTGCTGTGGCAGAGGTGGTGTCCAGCCTCTGCTCATGCTATGCTTTCCCCTGCCATCATGTAGCTTCCCTCGGTGACTATAAGCCAACCTAAAAAAAAAAAAAAAAAAAAAAAGAACTTTCCTTCCATCAACTGCTTTTGGTCAGGTGCTTTATCCCTGCAGTGAGAAGGTAACTACAACAAAGTCCAGAAAGATTTTCATGCATACATGGCAAGTTATTATTATTTTTTAACTTAAGGTCTTAAGTATCATCCTGGTGTGCTGCCTCAGGCCTGTAAAGCCAGTGCTCAAGAGGCAGAAGCAGAAGGATCACTGTAAGTTCTAGGCTAGCCAGGGCTATATAAGGAGACCCTGCCTCAAGCAAAGAAAATTCTTAAGTATCGTAGCATACTTTTCCTGACCATGTGATCTAGTCCACTGTGACCTTTCCACCCATTCTTGCTCAGACACTGTCTTAGCCAATCTGCCTCCTGCCTCCTCTTCACAAAGGTACAGCAAGCACTCTTGGGAGCATAAATCCTGCAACCCTGCAATGTAATCCCATTAAGATTTTGAGGATAACTGCATTAATTTATCTTTATAAAGAAAACACTTAGGCATTTTTCTTCCCACTGAAGAATGACACCATCTAGTTCTTTTATGTCTTCGTGTGCCATTAGGTAACAAAAGCCATGGACTTCTTCCTTATGAAAATGTCTCACATTCCTTGGGTTATGCTTGAGGACATTATGGGCTGGATGTCCTAAATTAAAATGATTTTTTTTCTTTTTAATTATTCAATTTTATCTCTATTATCCAAAAACATTACTGATAATTTGTTAAGCTGGAAAAAGATGAGTACTGTTTAGTTCTCTACATGCTACTTTTATCTGTGTATAATTTAAAACTTGAAGTTGGAGAGATGGCTCAATTGTTGGGGCATTTGCTTGCAAAGCCTAATCACCTGGGTTTCATTCCCCAGTGCCCACTTAAGCCAGATGCAAAAAGAGGCACATGCATCTGGAATTCATTGCAGTGGCTAGAGGACCTTGTATGCTCTTATGTTCTCTCTCTCTCTCTCTCTCTCTCTCTCTCTCTCTCTGTCTCTCTCTCTCTCCGCCTGTCTATATCTGTCTGCTTGCAAATAAAGTATTTTAAAAATTGAAGTTTTATCACTTCTAAGAAGTTCATGGAAATATAGTTAATTTTTAACTCCATTAGAAGGTTGTTGATATGTAGCCAACACAGTGGAGCTATCACTTCAAGTAGATGGTACAAAATAATTTCATGCAGACAAAACTGGAGACACATGGATAAGTTTATCTGCTTTGGATTGGTGCTGTTTGAGGCTGTACTGCTATTGGTTAACATGATTTACTTACTCTCCAGTATCTTGTCTGAGAAATAATCTGTCCTATCACCATGCAAGTACATATGATCTCACCCACTATGTGCTTAAATTTTACTTTAAAATGGTGGTTTTATGATTTTACTTCAGTCTATTAATTCAGTAAAGAGTTTGGAGCTCAGTAATTTCACTTATAAAGAGTAATTACTTATGGTACTAACCACAATGAAAGAGAAGCTAGGATTAACAAGGAAGACGGTGTGTCAACTAATGGTCTCTTTGTTAAACATATATAAGCATTATTCAAAAAGTTTTGGATACATCAAATGATGCTTAACATTATAGGAGTCAATCAATTCCCAGGAGAAATAGGAATCAGTTTATTTAATGCTTCCATTAAAAGTTTCACACAGGACTGCAGCAATGGCTCATTAAGTTAGCCTGCAAAGCCTAACAACCCTGATTCAATTCCTCAGTGCCCAAGTAAAGCCAGATGTATAAAGTGGCCCATGCACTTGGAGTTCATTCGCAGTGGCTAGAGTCCCTGGCATGCCCATTCTTTCTCTCTTTATATCTCTTCCTCTTTCTGCTTGCAAATAAATTAATATTTTAAAAGGTTCACATATTAGGTGCTAAATAGAGATTAGAAATGTATTTTTCAATGCTCTAGATGCCAGGAAAACCAAGATAAAGGCACCAGCACCTGGTAAGAGCCTTCTTCTCAAACAGCAGAAGAAGACAGAAGAGCAGGTGATGACAAATGCACATCATCAAACTCCCCTCGGGATGGGGATGTGGTTCAGTGTTAGAATGCTTGCATACAGGACTAATAATCTGGGTGGGAAATGCAGCTCCCTCCTCCCCAAAGTTAAATTTCGTAAAAAAAAATGAAATTTCAGGTCTGGAGATATGGCTCAGCAGTTAAGGCACTTGCCTGTAAAGCCCAATGACCCAGGTTTGATTACCCAGTACCCCCTTAGAGCCAGAAGAACAAAGTGGTACATCACCTGGAGTTCATTTGCAGTGCTTTCAGAGATTCAGGGATCTGTGAAATCAAATAAGTTGTTTTCAAAATGCAGTGGTGAGGCAGGCATAACACAGGCCTAAAAGGAGTATTAGGAAATGGGCGGACAGCAGGCCCAAGTAGGTCTAAAACCCAACAGGACAAACAACATTACCCTGATGGACCAATTGGGGTGAGTGATCAATAGGCCGCATGTCCTCTCCTCGAGAAGCCCAGCTTCCATGGCTTTGCAGGTCACCGCCCATGACTCAGCTGACACATTGAAATTGTATGCTGGTGGCTTTCCCAGGCTGGCCCTGGACAGTAGTGACACCAAGGTTCAGGAATCTCTCGTCCCTCCAGCTCCATTATCCATTTCCCTAGTGGCAGCTGTGTCCTGGGGGCGTGTCTTCCTGGGCTCTTTTGAAGTCAAAATAGAAGAAATGTGTATCCAGCTCTTACATCTATCTGCATGCCTGAAGAATTAGCACCAAATCTCATCACCCTGAAGCATCATCATCCTGAAGCAGTGATCCGAGCCACGCCTGACTACATGAGCCATAGTTGGAGTGGCCAAGGACTTCTCTCTGAATGAGAATGTAAAGAGTGGTACCCAAGGAGCCCTGGGCAGCAAGCCTCCAAAGTCTCACAGACATCCAAGGTCTGTTCCTTCCCTCAATCTATCGCAGTCCCTATTATGCAGTTTGTGTAACCTTAAAACAAGATTGGCTTTTCCTGCACTTTCTGGAAAATTCTGTGCTCCTGCTTTCTTTTGGAGACCTCATCCAACTGCCCTTATGGACCATATGTGTACCAGCATTCTGGTTATGAACTCTTAAGTCTTTTCTACAAAAGGTCAGGCCTTCTCTACTCCTCTCCTGTTCTGATCACTCACCAGAATTGACTTCAATGCTCTGTTCATGGCTTTCCCCACCATTCCTTTGAAAGTGGCCCAGCTTCTACTCAATTCCAAAGCAACCTCTTTATTTTTAGGTATTTGTTAGAGCAACACCCTGTATTCCACCATCAGTATCTGCCTTTCTCCATCTTATGCTGCTATAAACTAGTAGGCATTCTAGCTAAACATATGCAAAAAGCAGTCTGAGCTCAAGCCTGGAGTTCCTCTTGTTTGCCAGTTGGAGTGTGCTTGCTTGTGGTGCTGGTGGTGGGCTTGTCTCATCTCTGCTTGCTTCTGTGAAAGGGGGCCAGCTTTTCCTTAACTTCTTCCCCTGGATCTGTTCAATAAAGATTTTCCTCCCCAAATCGTGCCTGGTTTGGAGATTCATCCCAGCGGCGTGTGCCTGACTACGACAAAAGGTAAAAGACTTTGTGCTCTTGCCTGAGGTATCACTTACCTTAATATCCCCTTTATCACTGCCACAGAGATTCTTTCCAATATGCAACTCCTTTTTATTTAGTTATTTCGGTTTACTGCTTAAAACCCTTCAATGTTTCCTTATGGCTTTCAAGTAAAATTTAATTTCTGTAAGGTAAAGCCTAGTATTATCCCATCTCATAACTATTTAATCATTCCCAGTTTGTAGTAGTCAATATGCCCCAAATACAGAATTTCTTACAGATGCAAAAAAAAATAAATAAAAGTGAACTCTATTTCCCTTGCTGGGGCCTTTGGTGTGCTCCACCTGGCTGGCTCCTCTGTGTTCATCCTTCAAGACTCAGCTGGTGAGTCATATCCTCATTACCACCTCCCAGTGTCCCAGTCTACATGAAAAGTTCTTCATAGATTTCCCATAGGACTTCCCACAGGCCACACTAATTGTCTGCATGCTGATCTCCCTCCCTAACTCCTGGAGGACAGAGACTATATCTCTCAACTCCATATTCCTCGATAGTGTTGTGAACATACTATGCTTCGTAACTGTTTCCTGTATAACTTTCCCATTATTATAACAATTTCTTTTAGATGAGGACAAGTAGGTTAAAGTTAAGGAGACTGAATAGAGTGACGGTAACAACTCTCCCAGTGACGTTTACCATGTTAACTTTTCATGTCTTTCAACTTCAGAATCATACAGAAAGTGCTGGACTATTGTTACCTCAATGATTAAACAAACATTAACATTCCTGCTTCATATCCAGAAGGAAATGACTTCATTATTGCCCTCCAGTGTGTCTATAAATTTGCAGAAGACATGAATCTTCATGAGTTTAAAAACTCAAGTCTGAATTGAGATGCTTGTATAGAGATTACTTCCGTCCTTTGCTTCCAAGGTGATGTCTCCTTCGTGCTTTTTTTTGTGAAGACTGGAGTAAAATGACACAGACTTGTTCTGTGGAAATAGAAAACAACTTCACTCCAGGTTGAGCTGAAGTTAAGAAACTGGAGAGATTGCATCTTTCATGCCTCACTGTGGCTTCCTGCCTCTCCCTTATTGAGGCTGGTGTGACTCCTGTTTCTTGAATGTTGGAATGGAGGAACCAGTAGTAACTCAGTGGCTTTTCACTTTAAATCTTATAAAGAATGGTCAGGAAATCAGAGTGAAATAATGACAAAAATTCTGTGGGTCAAACATTTTCTGTGCTGTATATCTAAAAATAGGATGTCATAGGTCTATGATGCGGCGTTCTGAAGCCTGGGCACACTCTGTGCTTGGGATTTAAAAATCTGGCTTGGGGTGAGTTGCTATACCTTCCTTGGCCCAAAAGAAAGGTATAAACAGATCAGAGCATTGTGGCTGCTACTCAACACATTATTGCACGTGCTTGAACCCCAGCTCACTGAGTCACCTGTGCAGCACAAGGACATTCTATACTCACTCAGCTCTCATAGGGAGACGTGGCTGTCACCAATGTCACCAGGAACAGATTCAGAGAAAGTATGCAACCAGACTAGGAAGAGGCAGTCACTTGTTTAACTTTATTGTTTTCTGGGTCTGGATGCTTTTCCTTTAATTAAAAAAAATAGCTCTGAGTATCTATCATGAAAAAACAGATATTAAAGTAAAAGGATAAATTAAACACAATATACACTTTATTATTTTTGTTTTGTTTTGTTTTTTGAAGTAGAGTCCCACTCTAGTCCAGGCTGACCTGGAATTCACTATGTTGTCTCAGGGTGGCCTTGAACTCACTTTGATTCTTCTATCTCTGCCTCCCTAGTGCTGAGATGTGCCACTGGGCCAGACTCACAATATACACACTTTAGAATCACAAAGTGTAGTTTTTAAGTAATCAGAAAGATTCCACATTTCCTATTTTAAAGTAGTTCTGGGATTCCCCAATTTAAGTTACACATATTAAAAAATGTGTATATTTATTTACCTACTAAAAGATTATTTAAAATTGAAGTATATTTATCTTATAACAAAATATCTTCCAGATAATCTATTGTGTTAAATATAGAAAATGAAAATGTCATCAATGTGTTTTAAAAGTGAAAAAAGTAATATAAATAAGAATTAAATATTAAGGAGGGTGAGCTTGGTTTACAATCAATGAAGTAAAGCCAAGGCAAAAATGTTGACGTATACATATACATGTAAGACAATTCTGTATGCTGAAAAATAATACAGGCCAACTTGAAAGTCAAATGAAAAAGAAATATATGTACAATGACATCATATAGTTACTATATGTGATAAGAGAAAATATTAGAAATGAAAAAGAAATATATGTACAATGACATCATATAGTTACTATATGTGATAAGAGAAAATATTAGAAATCAATATGAATGATAAAAACTACATAAGGATGGTCGGGAGACAGCTCAGTTGGTGAGGCAATTGCCTGCAAACATGAGGACCTGTGTTTCACCTTCAGAACTCACATTACAAAAGCAGCATGTGGACGCATGCTCACAATCCCAGCACAGGAGAGCTGGAGACAGGAGTGTGTCTGGGCTCACTGGTCAGCTAATCTAACCTCATTAGTGAGCTTCAGGCCAATGAGAGGCCCTGTTTTAAAACTAACTAACTAAATGGATAAATTAAGTTGATTTTACTTATAGAATGACTCTGGCCTCCACACACACTCAGGTTTACCTGGCTGGCAAGAAGACTAGCAATCAGTCACCTCACCTCCCTGTCTGTGGTGATCTCAGGACAGACAAGCTTGGAAAACATTACTTTAAACAGTGTTTTGTTTTTTTTTAAACCATGCTAGTCTAGTCAACCATTGAGAAAATTTAAGAAATTCTGACACTTGGATCCTTCACCAAGACACTGATCTAATCATGGTGGGTTTTGTTTGGAAAAGAATTGCTGCCGTACAACAGAGGGGCATGCTCTCAAGACTGGAGAGAATTTTGTCAAAAATATCTTAATGAGGAATTTAGCTATGTACTGCTTTTGAAAAAAGGTTGCTTTCACTAAAATTGCAATGTTGTAAATCCATAGTGTATGTGCAGTCTAAAAGTAGAAACCATTTATGAACTAAAATGTTCTTTGTCTATAATTGGCTTAATAGATTATTTGAAATTAACACACCATTCAAAGTGTTAGTTTAACAAACAATAGTATGTTCATATGATGAAATGCTAGTCTCACTTTAAAGGCTCATACAAGCTTTTAATGTCATGAAATAATACACAAAAACAAGATATAAAACTAATTACGACATGGCACAACTCTGCTACAATAGACACAGGAAAAAAAAAGGAGAAAACACCATTATCTTAGTAAGGGCGGTAATTACTGTGCTACTGAAGTGATGATAAATGATTCAGGGAATTATTTTCAAACACATTTTTAAATTTTCATATGTTTGTGTTAGCACTAATGAAGATATTTAGAATTTTATCATGGAAAAGTACGCAAAACATGAAACTTACAATTGTAACAATTTTCACATCTACAATTCAGTAACCTTCAGTACATTTATATTGTGCAAGCACCATCAATATCATTCAGAACTTAATAATTTTCCCCGATTGAAAGTCGGTATCCATTGAAAACCTCCCATTATTGCCTCTACTGAGCCCTTGGGAACCACTATTCCTCTTTCTGTCGTTATGAATTTAACGATTCTATGATCTCGTATGAATGCAACCATATAGTAATTGACTATATTATCTGACTCTTCTCATCAGAATGTCCTTGAGGTTTAGCTGTAGCAAATATCAGAATTTCATGTCTTTTAAAGATTGAGCAATATTTCATGTATATGAATATGTTTATCTCATTGTGTTTATTTGTCTCACTTGTGGGTGGGCCTTTGGCTACTTTCACCTCTGGCACATATCTGATTCCATGTTTTCAGCTTGGGGAGTGAACACCTAGATATGGGATTGCTGGGTCATATGGCAATTTGACATTTGATTTTCTGACAAACCTCCCTATTATTTCCTACAGTTACTCTACCCTTTCATGTTTCCTCCAGTAATGCCTAAGAATTCTAATCTGTACATATTTCAATTACTTTATATATAAAGTATTCCTAAAACATACAAGTCATTCTCTAACCTTCTCCAAAAGAAATCTAGTATGTTTTCTTTTAATGATATATGCACTGGTGCACCTCCGAGAACCACTGAAATGTACAGTTACTTGAAACTCTGTTCCATGCTAGATACCATTTCAAGTTATTTTAATAGAATATATAATCAATCCTTTCAAATCCTGTGCAATACCATCCCCATTTCACAGAAGAAAAAATGAGCTACCTGGAGGTAATCAAATTTTATCCAACATCATGCCATCAGCAGGTGAAAATAGCGAGTCACTGACATGCCTTTACATATTTCCCCAGACATATTTCCATCTAAGATGGAAAATGCCTTCGAAGGAATCCTCTGTGCTCTTCAAAAACCCAGGTAGAAGTAGACTTCTGAAGTTATGCAGGGCTGTTGTAAAAGTGCCTCCTTCTAGTCATTTCCTTCAGGCAAGCCATGTGTTAATACTAGTATTCTGTCATCAAGAAAAACAGGTAAAGAAGACAGTTGAAACTGTGTGAGAAGTGTGGAGGCTGAGAGAATGTGAAGGGTCAGTCTAAGGAGTAAATTATGTGTAGGTGTTTGTCTTTCATGATATCTCTTTTTTGGGCTCAGTGATGGATGTTGCTCTATTTGGGCTTTCTTCTTGTATTTCAGATACTCAGTCTAGCATTACGAATGGCTTTTGTATATGAGCTCTTTCTCTTTACCTACCTATACTGTGAAATATAATGTAATTCCGCTGATAAAAAAATGCTTGCCCCAAAACAATAAATATCTTTTTTAGTGTCTGGTACTCTCTGTTTTTAAATGTCTACCTTATAATTCCATAATGCATTGATCATCATCGAAAAGCATTTTGATACTGAAAGTGTCTGTTCTTACCTTGTGACTAATGCAAGTACTGCCATCAATATTGGCCTAGAATATCCCTGCAAAATTTGTCTGGTCATAAGTAGATGTTCCACCAAGAGTTAAGCAAGTGTTTCTGTCTGTGTGTGAAATGCATATTGTGAAATGCTAAGCATTTAACTATCAAAAGAACTAAAGTTTATTTCAGTGAAACAGAAGAGATCCCAGGTACATCCAGTAGTGAGTCCTTCTAGGAATACAAACCTTTTCTTCCAGGCTAGTAATCAATATGCCTCTCACATCAGATTCCCATCTACTTCTTTGGAAATTCAGTTCTGTTACATGGAAAATGTTCCATTTTTCAAACTTGTAATATTTTCCTAGGAAACAGGTCAAGGTAAGAGAATAGGAAACTCTACACTTTAAATTAAATTAAAATTACAAGGTAGGTAAGATTTCTGTAGAGCTGTGCATAAAGAAAAGTTCTAGTTGCCCAGACCCCCTTTAAGGCTAGTTAGGAGTGAATAGTAGATGCAACGTTTGTTCTACTAGGTCAGAAACTTGTGCTTAGTTGACTATTCCAACCAAGTAATTTTACTGAACAAATTCAGAGGGCTAAGGGGGAAATGAAGCCAAACCACTGCATTTTGAACAAAACCATAGATCTGAACCAGCTAATGATGCATGACCATTGCCTTTGTGGCTGATTCATCATTGTAGCTGAAAGAAAGAAAACCAAGTCAGTGTTGCCCTCTTTTGATGGCATTCTCCCCAGAACCAAGGCTTAACTGGATAGAGACATCTCCAGTGGACTCTTAAGGTTGATCATTTTAACACTGATTTCTCATTCAAACAGCAATATGGATAATAATTGATGAGAGCAATAAACATACTCAGTTTCTAATAATGATTCAGCTAACATCTACTCTGTCCTCCTCTTTTCTGAGGTCACATCCCCAGAAGTCACGCCCTGTTCTCTGATCTTTTGATTTTCTGAATACTAATTAGTTTCCATCATTCATTTCGTTTGACTTTTTTATTGTCTTAGTGTTCTTTGGTAGACCTCCCACATATACATTATGATTTTATTATTCATAAATTTTACCCTAAAATAGATTACCTACGTGACCAGATTTGAATCATTATTTCCAATCCATTAACAGTAAATTTGTTGATAGAATACATTGTTGAGGGCGGGACATTCTTCAGTGCTGACTGGACTGTGGAAAGCTGTGGGTGGACACAGAGTCCTGGGCTCTCAGCTTTTGACCCCCAACAATATAACAACAGCTGTCTGAATGGATAGAGCTTATTAAAGCTGGTATACGATAGACTTCTAATAATTGAAAACTCTCAATTAAGGGCAATTAATTATATTTCGGTGGCCATCATGAAGTAGTGCAAAAGCTTTTAAAGACACCCATGGATGTGGAATAACTGATGTTTACCAAGCAAATACAGTGCCGTCACAGTGCCTGTACTCTCAGATGGTGGCTAGTTCAGGGCCAGTCTGGGTTACATAGCAAGATTCTTTCTCAATCCTCCTGCCCCACCTCCCCACCTGAG
Source organism: Zapus hudsonius (assembly GCA_004024765.1). Classification (NCBI taxonomy): domain Eukaryota; kingdom Metazoa; phylum Chordata; class Mammalia; order Rodentia; family Dipodidae; genus Zapus; species Zapus hudsonius. Next base: position 38,453 of record PVHP010009369.1, on the reverse strand, counting down.
AGAACAGAGGTGAAAACAGGACAGTTATATGCCTTAGTAGGAACTTAGTAAATGCAATCTATCAAACGCTTGGACTGGGCTTCAATTCACTGGCTTCCAGAAAAGTATAAGCAAAAAGGAAGGTGAAGAAAACAGGAGAAATTGGAGAGAGAGAGAGAGAGAGAGAGAGAGAGAGAGAGAGAGAGAGAGAGAGAGAGAGAGAGAGAGAGAGAGAATCCTGAAGCATTCTTGTGGAATTTACAAAGAGAAATGTAACATTATCCCAGAGCCAAAAGCAAAGCCATGACTGGCTGAAGCCTCCATGAGGCCCCTGAAAGTAGGTTCCCAGTGACTAAGGGTGAGATGCGTCTCTTCTGGAACATAGAGAGGCATCCAGCAGTTGGCCAGCATTCCAGGTGACGGGGCTGATGAGCAATTCCCTTAAACAGCTGATTTACTGCCTTGACAAAACACTGGAAGCACATCCAAGAACTCCTCTGCAATTACCATCCCAAGGAAATGGTCACTCCGTCCACCTCCTTCATCAGAGAGGTGACCCTGCTCCAGGAACCACCTCCGCACCACAGAAGAGCACCTCCTTTGTCTGGTTAAACTTGGCCTCAAAGCTCACCACAAACCCGGCCTTACTAACCCTATGGCTGCTTTCCTAAGGGGTCCGGCATGGGACTCTTTCATCCTCCTTCTCCTTCTTCCTTAAAATACTTTTAGACCCCGCTTTGCCCTCGCCACCCATGAGAAAGCCATGGCAGGTGAGCCCATCAGGCCCCAGCGATGGGCCAGAGCACAGTCAGCACCATCCGGCACCTGCGACGCATGGCCACTTTGCACCCTCCCGGAGGTGACAGGGGCGACCTCCAAGGACACGCACCAGAGCGGGTGCGACCCAATTCCTCCATGTCCCACCCCTCCTGCACACACTGGACTTAGGTGTCACCCCAGGGACCCAGGCCTGGCCTTCTGGGTTGCAGATGAGCCCCAGCGACAAAGAGGTTGGCTGCGCGCACCGCCCAGCCCCGGGAGGCGCAGCGCGGCCGGCCGGTCGGCAGAGGTCGCTGCGCGCCCGGAGCAGCCGCCGGACCGCCGCCGCCGCGGCCCGCACCTCCCACGGCCCCGCTGGCCCAGCCCCGCCAAGTTCCAACAGCCCCCAGTCGAGCGAGCGAGAGAGCGAGCGAGCGCCGGGAGGAACGAGCACCGCCCGAGACAGCGGGAGCGCAGGGAGCCGCTGACTGCGCCGCGCCGCGGAGAGGTGCCCGGGAAACTCGGGGACCCGGGGCCGGGGACTTTGGAGACGGCGAGGGGCACCCCGCGCGCGCGCGCTCCCCGCGGCACCTGTTCCTCCCGCGCCGCCCGCCAGCCCGTCCCGCGCCCGTCCACGATGAATTCGATGCTGGGCAACCAGACCGACGTGGCGGGCCTGTTCCTGGCCAACAGCAGCGAGGCGCTGGAGCGCGCCGTGCGCTGCTGCACCCAGGCGTCGGTGGTGACCGACGACGGCTTCTCCGAGGGCCCGGACGAGCGCAGCCTGTACATCATGCGCGTGGTGCAGATCGCCGTCATGTGCGTGCTCTCGCTCACCGTGGTCTTCGGCATCTTCTTCCTCGGCTGCAACCTGCTCATCAAGTCGGAGGGCATGATCAACTTCTTGGTGAAGGACCGGAGACCGTCCAAAGAGGTAGAGGCGGTGGTCGTGGGGCCCTACTGACCGCCCCACCCTTCCTCTGGCCCCGGCGGGCGGGCACCCCTCCAAAGCCTCCCGCAGATCGCCAGCTGCGCTGCGCCCCTCACCATCCCAGACCTGTCGGAGTCAAGGTGTTCTCTGGACTTCTGCTGCCTTTGGGGACAAGTGACCCACTTCTGCTCGCCCTCCGAAAGGCCCCCGGCTAGTTGGAGAAGAAATGGACCCTGACTTCTGGACCAGCAGCAGGTGGCCAAGAGGGGTGGGTGATGAGGGCGCAGAACTTCGCAGACCTGGGAGACCGCGAGACCCACTGGGGCCAACGAAGGCCGCTTTCCACCTGCTGCAGGTGGGCGCAGCGCTGGGGACTGCTGGAGAGGGCGGGCCGGGGAGAGATCTGCGGGTGGCAGAAAACTGACCTGTTTATACCCCACTCTCCAGACTTAATGGGGACACAAATGTGTGTGCGGATTTGCACCCACTCCCTCCCGCTACCCCAGCCCTAGCTGGGAGAGCGGGATACCTTGGATTGATTGTAACCTGACGTTTTAAGGGATTTTGTGTTAGTTTGCTTGAATACAAGTATTTGATAAGTCTTTTTCTGCCCTAGTGGCCTGTTTGCCTGCCTGCGGGTTAGTTTTGTCATCCTGGGAGAAGGGGTGGGGGGAGGGGAGCCTGAGACTCTGAGCGGGGTGAGTTGTTTCTTTTAGTGCATTTCCAACTGGGTTTCTTTAGGGGGCTGGCGCTCCAGCTGAGCCCGGGACAAAGACCCAGAATAGAATTCGTAGCTTGTGACTGCACGGTTTACGCCACAAAAGTGCTCTTGATCTCCGTGACACCGTTTTGACTTTTTATTTTCCCTATTTAACGTTTCCTTAATAAATGGAATATTTAAGTGTTTTGTTTCTGGCCTCCTGGTGATCATTCTAGTGTCCCGGGGAGGGGTTAGGGTGGCTGTGCTTGGCCAGCGGCTTTCGCCCGGGGAGAACTGCGATTTTATCTCCTAGATCCAGTGACCAGGAGGAGGGCGCGGCGGGAGGCCAAGGGGTGAGTGAGACCCGTCCCCCTGGGCAGCAGGCTTTGTGTCCTCGCGTATTTACTCGTGTAAATTTCACTTAGTCTCCTGTCTGGTAGGTACTGCGACAGGAGGGCCCCTCGGGAAGATGGCACTTCCGAGCCAGGCTCCGAGGGAGCACTGGGTTACATCGCTAATGAAAGGAGGAGGCTGGGTCAGCCTCTAGGGATGGTGTCTCTCCCCTGGCCGACGTCAGCAGGACAGCTCCTTTGCTGCTCCCTGAAAAAGAAATGATAAAATCCGAGGGAAAGTAGCTGCCCAAGTTCAGGATGACATTTACACTCCCTGGAGTAATCCGTTACTCCCAATCGAGAGACTTGTTGATGTTGTTTTCATTGTCATATTATGTTTCCCGGAGAAAGGAGATTAAGAGATAGCTGAAGAAATGGTACATGTTGTATTAAACATCACAGCACACCCCACAGATGGCTGTCAGAAAGAGAGAGAGAGAGAGGAGAGAGAGAGAGAGAGAGAGAGGAGAGAGAGAGAGAGAGAGAGAGGAGAGAGAGAGAGAGAGAGGAGAGAGAGAGAGAGAGAGAGAGAGAGAGAGAGAGAGAGAGAGAGAGAGAGAGAGAGAGAGAGAGATCTGTCTGCTCTTTCCTTACCCCAGGCCAAGGGCTCACAGGAGTTAGCCTCAGAGTTAGCTCAGAGGAGTCCTGATTTTGGAGATTACAGCCCCAACTGAAAACAGGCAGGATGTAGGGCCTGGAAGTTAACACTTTTGGAAAGAGGAACCCAGTAAACTCCTGTGAAAACCCACAGGATTCAGAAGTTTGAAACAACCTTGGTAAGAGGTTTTGAGCAGTTTTCTATCTTGGTTCAGATTCTTTGTTTTCTACAAGATGAAGGACTCACCAAGTCACTGTAACAATGACAATTTCAAAGACTTTGCAATAGCATCTTCAAAACTGACCAAAATTCAATAATAATGAAGTGTCTCGTTTTCAGAGTCAGAAAGGTTAACTGATAGAAACATCTTGGATGCCTCCGACGCCTGGTGTCAAAAGGTCTGCATGACCTCTAACATACTTCACACTTAAACATGTTTCACCCTCAAAGTTATCCTTTCGAGAATCACAACCTGGGATGGTTTTTGAAGGTTAATAGTGTCAGATAAGACTTGGGGGCAGGTGTACTAAGGATTGGAAGTTTTGCCTGTTGTCCTTCACAGTGGGCAAGAATTTGCAGGTTTCTTGTTGGTAGGAAACGGGGTCAAGAATCAACAGGTGCTTAAGGTAAGGTAAGTCATGAAGGCAGTTTACTTTGCTAAGGTGTGGAAGAGGAACGGAAACACCTTATTTTGGAGACAGTTTCTGCGGCACCAAGTTACTCCACTGCCTCCGTGTTTCAGAGAGAAACAAAACACAGAAGTGAGTCCACCCTGTAACAAACCAGCCATTCAAAATTTAACTCGTGTTTTGTGGTTGCAGTGTGGCCCTCTGCTCTTATTAGCTCACCAGTGAAGTCAGAGCTCTGGTGGACATTAATTTAGATTAAAACCACTCAGGGTTAGGAATCTTCTTGCTTTGAACTTTGTATTCCTTACATGCTTAAAGCTAGCTTCAGATGTAAGAGGGTTAACCCCACAAACCAACTGGAAATTGTTTGTATAAAACATGTTTTCAATTTAAAAAAAGTCCCAAAGGTTGAGAAAGAAACCCTCCAAAAATTGAAGACCTCCACTATCTCCTTTGTGTTGGTCCTCTTAATATTATTTTCTTCACATCTCCTTCGTCTTCTCTGTACCTCTAAAGCAGTATTTATGGTTTCTTCTGAACTATCCATATTTATTCTTTAAGCTCCAGAAATTATGACTATGAGACAAAACAGACCCTACAAAATTTAGCCCTTACCTAGAAAGGTTATATGAACAAAGCAGTATGATCTATGCATTACAGTGAAATGCACACACACTGAAATGCACATAGCCCTGGGGGACAATTTCCTGCCAACAACCCTTCTCTCCAGCCTTAGATCCATTTGCTACTTAGAGAAATGCCAAAAGGTTCAGGTTTTTATAGATGAGACAAGAAGCTTTTTACACTCCCTGTTCCCTGACGGCCACATGCAACCACTTTTCCAGGCCCACACCTCACCCTCTTGTCTGCTTTGACTGCCTTTGTCCTTCATTCTAGAGTGCATTCAATGAAAGTTTTCAATCCTGCCCTGAATTTATGGATGGTCAGTCTTACCATAGACAAGTAGGTTTACAAACCCATTAGTTCACCTAAGAAAACCAAGTCAGCCTAAAGAGACTGAAAAAGGAGAGTATATATGCAGAGAGGCACTAAATTCCACCATACTGTCAGTAATTAGCCAGAGGCCCTGAGAAAAAGGGGACAGCTTCCTTTAAAAGCTTCCTTGATCTGTATGGCCCTGGGGACTTATCTGATGCTTCCTGAATCCTTTCTAGAACTCCAGCAGATGCAGGGAGAGGTTTGCAGGAGACACAGCTGACAGATTAGCGGGCCTCACTGGCTGGGCAGACAGCCACTGATGCTTCTTGGCCTAATTGGGTAGCCTCCAAGCAAGTAGCTTAACCGGTTGTTGTTGATGCATCAAGATTGTTGATAGGATTCTCCCATTCTCTGAAAACAGAACAAGAACTTAAATTCTAAGCACCTCTAGAGAACCCAAAGAAGAGGTGACATTATATCAAGTTTGAGGTCACACAAGCCCCTATTGATGGTCTTCAATTTATGATTCCCAGACTAACTGACTTCTCTGAGGGTTCTGAGTCACTTCTTTCACTGTGTCCCCTGTACTAACAAAGAAAGGTATATGTTTCATAGTGGAAATTTGGGTTCAAGCTGGTTTCTAAGCAGCTAGTAGATCTCTTACCTAAAATAAGGAAAATATATTCTAATGAATTGATTTGGTTTAACATTTTCATTTAAGATGCTTCTTAAATCTCTTTGTCATGTATCTTAAAATACACCTTATCTTTCAAGTCTTGTTTTTTTTTTTTTTGTAAAAGAACTTTTTTCACACACAGAAAAGAGCTCCTCAACTTGGGATATATTATTTAAAATGATCAAGGCAAAATTTCAGACACCTTGCCAGGCCTGCTGGCTAGATACAGATTTCCCATGCCATTTACCTAGTGCTAAATATCCCCAACCTCTGTGGTCTCACTGGAGGAAGCCCAAAAACCAAGCTCAGGGCGTCAGAGATTCTTCTAGATTCAGAGGAGTATGCACTATGGTTCATGGAAACTTCTTGGGTATTTGAAGATTAAATAATGGCCAATTTTCTCCCCCAAGTACTTTTCCCTTTGAGCTTTGGCAGCAGCAGACAACAGATGTTCCTCATGCAGTTTAAGGCTCCCTGCGTCCTGGCTTATGATACTTGTCATTTCGGTGGTTACAATGCCGGGAAAAAATTCCAGGATTCGGTTTGTTCTGTAAGACTCAGACATAGTTTGAAAGCCTGTTGAAACAGCAAGGCTGCAGCAATCCCCTAAACAGGAATCAATAAATCTTCTATCAACCTGTCAAATTCCATGTAGACATGTGCAAGGGAGATAAAACGGGATTTCTAAAGTCAGCTCCCACAGTAGAAATTGATTCCTAACATCTGCATTTAAATGCACACAGTTATTTGTTGTCATGCCCCATCCCCATTTCATATTCCAGAGAGTTTTGTATAGGTTAAAATGCTTAAATATTTAAAAATCCAGGATAAATTTTATAGCATCATGTGTGAGTTTAAAATTCTTGGAAAGTTGGATACTTTCAGAAAAATAGGCAATCTTTTCAATCATATATCATTTACAGTGATCAGAATAAACACTGAATTTATATCTATGTGTTTTGTTTTATTATTATTTATATATTTTCAAAGGAGAGAGAGAGAGAGAGAATATGGGTGCACAAGGGCCTCCAGCTGCTGCAAACAAACTCCAGATGCATGTGTCACTTTGTGCATCTGGCTTTACATGGGTACTGGGGAATTAAACCCAAGTCCTTAGGCTTTGCAAGCAAGTGCCTTAAACACTGAGCAAATCTCTCCAGCCCTTTATCATTATTATTGTTTTATTATTTTATCATATTTGAAGAACTCAAATATATAAGAGGCCATTTTTGCAAGGAATGTTATATGGATATAAGGGCAGCTAGATAATTAAAAAATATTTTTAGTCACCTGGCAAACAGTGGCTTGCTTCATAACTTGAATAATATATACAGTTATGAGTAAACATGGCTTATTTTCCTTTATTTGTCTACGTGTTTTTGATGAAACATGAGTGGTTTTCTTCCTCCAATATATGTAAGGGTTTGCTTGCTGGAATATTTCTGAGTGGTGAAGGCAAGCATGGAGTAATCAATACAAAATGTTCAAGTCAACCATGATAATGCTGAGACGGATTCTGCCCTGCCCCTCCTCCAGAACAAGTTTCCATTAGTAGTACTGCTTTGTGAACTCACAATTCAAATAATCAGATCATATTTATAGTATACGTGGCACATTGTACTTACTAGTGAAAATAAAGTGAGATGATTCCTATACACTTAAGCCTTAAGTCACAGGCACAGACAAATACACAAAAGGGAAAAAGCATAAGAATTTACCCACAGTATCCAATAATAAGAATTGCTTTTATTTACTATTTCTGAAATCCATGGTTCTATAAATATGCATATGTAATTATGCCATAGCTTGTTTGCTGGCACAGTCTGTTGCAGAGAGAACAGATGAAGTTTTTCTGTGAGTTTTTTCTGTATTTTCCTCCCCTTCTCCAATTCTCCCTGTGTTATGCACTACTTTCCTCTCCCACATCTAAAGATGCATTGCCCTGAAAAAGTCATTGATTTTTATCAAACCAAGACTCCAGATGTCTGATTGCTCTGGGGAAAGAATCCCCCTGGGACCCAGAGTGTCTTTTTCACTTTATTTATTTTCCTATAAATTGAGCAGGATTCTGTAGTTCATATTCTAAGCGCTATTGATCAAGGCAGATTGTGTGTGTGTGTGTGTGTGTGTGTGTGTGTGTGTGTGCGTGCATGCGCATGGCTGAACATATTCACATCTTTGTTTTCCCCATGTTTTATGAAATATATTTAATCTGCTACAGGCTAATAGGAACACCATGCATTCCCCATTTCTTTGTTTTACATTACTTATATGTTTAAAATAAATCACCGCAGAGGAGAGTTGCAGGTAAATTATCCCAAAATATTAAGTCAATAATATTTATATGCAGAATCTGCAGGCTTACATTTATATTTTGAGGCTAAAAATTCAGGGGGAAAAGATAGCTAAAATCCCAAGAGGTACAAAAGCCAAAAACTATATATTGTGTGAGTTAAAAATTTTTTTTTGAAAACTAAGAGACATGAGACAGACTCTGCATTTGAAGAAGGTCAATGGAAACAAAGAGAATCTATCAAACAAAATTTCTAGAAATTTACAGGCAGATTCTGAATTCTTAAAATGGTGCTAAGGAAATTTTACCTTTAGAGGACTTAATAATGGTTCAATACTGCTGAGTAGAAAGGCTAAGTGTTGTGAGAAGAATATGGAAGTCTGTTAATTCCTCCTCCATGTCCCTCCTCTCTGAAATCTTAGACTAATTGCCTTTTGTTATCTAGCTGAATTGTTCTAACTCCAAAGGACCAAGAGGCCTTGCCAAACTTTCTTATATTTATCATCAATAAATATTTATTATTTAGCGTCCATTATAGGCATGACTGTGCCCTAGGTATCAACTTGGACTCTGGAAGTGAAGTGCAATCAGAGCATCATGAAATTTAAAGGGGCCTTTGACAGCTCCCCTGTCTCCTGGATTCATGTGCATGATCCTTGGAGATCCATCTATGAAAGCCACACAACGCCTTCATCTTCTCGCCTCACAAAGGACTCTCTACACTTCTCAGTAAATTAATATAACATGCAAAGTACTCAAATAATTTAATTTGACTTTCCTCCATGTCTTCAGACAGCATGCACAAAGCTTTCTCAACATAACAAATTCAAACCCATGATGATCAAGAACGCAGAAGGCCTGAAGAAAGCTCAAAATGAATTTCTTAGGCCTATTTATACTTTTCTACAAATTCAGCCAAGAAACAAGCTTTTACTCATTTCCACTAGCTGTGGCTTTTCAATGACTGAAGACTACATGTGAAATTGCCTCCCTACATTCCATCCATGAGTTTCTTAAGAAAAAGATGAATCTGTGTGCTAAATAGCACAAATATCTCTTACGATGTTAAATGTTCTTGCTATAATAATTAATATTCTTTAGGTTGCAAACAACATAAATGTAATTCAAGTGAATTTTAAAAATCAAACTGAATTTCCTGACATGGGTTAGTTATAAATCCATCTAGGCCAGTCAGGCTCATGGGAGGCTGGTATCTGATGTCACCTTGATGCATCAGTTCTCAGAAAAAAGCTCTCCACATGGTGAGGAAGCAAAAGTGTGTGCACATGGACTCCCTTAGGTTCACACTCGCCTAACAACCCCAGTAGAAAGATTTTTTTGTTACCTGGGAGAACTCTGGTTCAGATGTCCACTGATGAATAAAGTCCTGTGATTGGTTGGGAGAAAGGTACAGGAGAAAGGATGTACTTGGTCAATGTCATTCATATGGTAAGAGGAAAGACAACAAATGTAAATAAAGTCATTATAACTCAATCCACAGTGTGAGTCCTCAGAGTGGAAGGGAATGTATTGTCAAAGGAAACAAAAGGTCTACTAGGGGGCACCAAGTAGTTGTAACCTCACTCAAAGAATTCCACCATTAGAGAGATTTTCCCAAGGACCCATCCATTTGTGGAATTAGTAAAGAGCCCTATGTTTTTAGAACCTTAGTATTCCTTTAAATATGATTTATTCTTTCCGCTCTCTTTCAACAAGGCTAAAAATAAATTTCTGAGACTTTTGTTATTTCTTTCAAGGCTCTCTGTTTGATTTGATATATTTCCAAGTATTCAGGAGATAGCCTGAATTGCTGAGGCTGGTACTGAAACAGGCATTTACTACCTTGAACCTGGTGACATGAATTTGAACCAGTTAGTTCAGGCCTCTGCTCATGAAATTAAAATCACCTGTCCTCCCTGGCCCTGGCTGGCTTTAAAAATGCCTTTATGAGGATTAGAGAGATGGTTTCACCATTAAGGCACTTGATGCAAAGCCTAACTTCCCAGGTTCAGTTCCCCATTACCCATGTAAAGCCAGATGCACAAGGTGATGCTTGTATCTGGAGTTGGTTTGCAGTGGCTAGAGGCCCTGGCATATCCATTCTCTCTCTCTCTCTCTCTCTCTCTCTCTCTCTCTCTCTCTCTCTCTCTCTCTCTTCTTTCTCTGTTTACAAATAAATAAATAAAATATTTTTTAAAATTCCTTTATTAGATGATACTTTTATGTTAAAATATTCTTATAAGATCAATTATTGACAAAGTTAAGCAAATTCATTTGGTGATGGACATTTCTTCTGATCTTTGTGATTGTCTACGAAGCGCCAATATTATCTTAGATGATTTGACAAACTCATTTTGATAGAGCCTCTGTTGTGGACTCTCTGACTTGAAAATATTGCCCTTTATGTTTGCATGCATTTGTCACACCTTTCTTTGAGCTCTCCCTAATTCTCTTCTAAATTGTCCATCTATACTCATACTACCCATAGGGTAAGCTGAACCTTCTTATCCTTAGAGAAATTCAATGTTCATTGCTCGTGTCTTTGGATTCCAGTTGCTCAGGCCTTCTAATGGCTACTTTGCAGGCAGCTGGCCCTGACCCCTGCCACTTGCATGAATGGGCTCTTGATTTCTTTTCCAAGTGGAGGTGGGAGGCAGGGAGCCAATGGTGTGGTCAAGAGGAAATTTGTCAACCATAAAGCCCAGTGTTTCGAGCTAGTTTGTCACACATCTCATCTCCACAAGTGAGCTCATCTCCACAGGTGAGCTTATCTCTGATTGGTTTCCAGCTATTCAAGCCTGAAGCTGAACGCTGCAAGGCACGCTTGTGAAATGTAAGGTAGCACACTCTTTTTTTGGACAGCATGTCTTCTTTCTCTCCACCTATATTTTAGCATTTTCTTTTTTAGGAAAGAGTAATTTGAAAAAAAAAAAACCTTTTTAATAGCTACTAACATAATACACTCTCCTCGAGACATACGATTTAGTTTCTGGTGAATCCATAAGACTTGCTTTATCCCCAATAGCTTGATTATGCAGTTTCCCCTCAGTGACAGGTGTTCATACTGCCTATACCTTGTACAATTCCTAACTTCCAATCAGTGTTTGGAATCTGGTTTATCTGTATCTTAACATTTGACCATTGTGGCAAAATTCATTACAGTGATTTATAAAGCTTGCTTTTCCCAAATAGTAAGTCATGATGTACCCCAATCTATCTGAACAGAATTATCAACCCAAATTACATACTTCCATATTTTTATATTCTCTTGGTGAATAATATTTTTTCATGATCATTAATAAAACTTTCCTGGTGGTTAGAAAGCATATAAGTAGAAAATTTTAGAAACACCAAAGTCATTAACTCTGGAAACTATCAGACAAGACACTTTAAAATTAACAAGGTATAACAAACCAAATTAGAATGTTGAAAATTTGAAAACTTATAGTTGAACAGTATTCTCTATTTTAAAGATGAAAACAGTGATTTCCTTAAGGTTTCTTTTCTGAAAATCTTTACTCCCAAAAATCTGAGACTGAATGTATCAAATATTATCATACAGAGATTACATTTTACTGAATCCTTTGCATGTAGTAAATGTATGCAATTCTCCAACAGTATGCTTCAATTCTAGAAAGCAAACAAAGACTCCACTGTCTACTAAGATAAAGAAAAGCTATTCAATGGAGGACCTTGGCTGTTTGATGTTAGCTTTCATCTCATGCTTAATGTGCTGTGTAGAGAAAGAAAGAAAATGTTAACAATGTTCCATGATTCAATTATATTTTAGATAAAAATAATTTTAATTCATGGTTCCCAGGATATAGAAAGAGTGCTTAGATGTTAAAGGGATGCAATGAAACACATTTATGACCACCAAGGGCAATGTCTTCTTACAGTCTGGGTTATCTACATGTTAGCAGCGCCTTAACAAATGCTTAGAGAAGTTACAGGCTTTCAGTATCTCCGTGTTCCAATGAAATTATGTGTCAGAATATTAATGCATTCTTAAACCCATCTGAACTTCTCTGTTTTATATTTTAAATTATCAAATGGAAATTTATTTTTAACATATTTTTACCTCCACACTGAAAACAAGCCACACTCGATCACAACATAGTATAGATCCTGTTATCCAGATTCTCTCTCGATAATTTTCTGATGGATTATGACATCGGCATGCTTGATTCTCATACTCTTTTACTAGAAGTTTAGTAGTCATAATATCCATCCTTGTTTATCGCCATCACTGTCACTTCCCTTTGTGTGAATGGTGAACACTAACTCAGTAGTAAGCACACTGCTACTCCAAAGTCCTCCCAACTCTAGAAGTTACCTTTCCACACTCCCCACAAGAGAGAAATGGAGGAATTGATGGACTCTCCCAGGGTTTCGCAGGTGACATGTCCTTGTGCTGACGTGTGAGTCCAGGCCCGAGAGCATCTCCAACTACAGCACTTTCCACTCTGCCAAGTATTCTGGAGAAACACTGCCAGTCAGGATATTTCAGCTTGGTCACACACATGGTGCTTAATCATTACCAACTCAGACCCACCCCTGCAGCTTGGAGTAATGATCCCACAGAGAGGAGATGCAACTCAATTTATCATGTTGGTGGGTCTAGAGTTTGCTAGGAGCAGAAGGCTCTAGGTGGTGGGAATGTGGAACTAAGGAGGCAATTCAAAACAAGTCTCAACTTATCCAACTAGATAGGAATTTAAAATAGATATTTTCTCTTGAGGCTCCATAATTATATAGGACTCTAGTGTTTACTTATATCACAATACTAAAGTCCAACTTCATATAATTTTAATTAATATTTTTATTCTAAAATATCAAGGCTAACGTGCATAATATCAAAAATGTGCTGTAAAGTTAAAGGACGATTTTGTGGGTTACACTTGCTTATAAGTTCATAATAGTTTTCTTTATTGATCATTTGCATATTTACATCATTCTAATCAATTCTATATGCTGTATTACATAGTCTTTACAACTGTTTTTATGGTCATTTTATTCTAATCAATGAAGAACCTGGGATACAGAGAGAATGTATTAAATACATATTTAAAAAGATCCTGAGAGCTTGAAATATCATTTCATTTTATCAACAAGCATACCTATGTTTGTTAAATCACTATTCAAAATAGTCATTACATATCAACTTAGGTGTCCATTGAGGGCAGGATGGATAAAGAACAAGTGGTATATTTGCTCATTGGAAAATTCTTTGACCATATAAAGAATAAGTCTGCATCATTGTAGCAATGTGAATGGAACTGGAAGGCTTATACTAAATGAGGTAAGGTGCGGGAAGACACAGATGAGAACTTTCTGGGGCTTGAAATACTCTGAAAGCTAAAAAGTTTGATCTTAGGAGAGTAGTCAGTAAAGTGTTTTCCACACAAGCAAGAGTGCCTGAGTTCCAATCCCCAGCACCCACACAAAAGCCAAGCACAGTGACATGCACTTGTAATCCCAGCACTCAGGAGATAGAGACAGGAGGATCCCTGAGACTTGCTGGCGACCTAATCTAGCAGAAATGGTGCTCTCCAGGTTCAGAGAGAGACCCTGTCTCAAAAAAGTAAGGGGAAGAGAGATTAACAAAGACACCTGACATCCACCTCTGTGCCCCCCATGACATGAATGTACACAGCATATGCACATACACATACTAAAACATAAACAAACAATGAAACTTGATCTCATAGAAGTAGAGAGACTAATGTTGCCAGAGTCTAGAAAGGGGTGGATGTATTTGGAGAGAAAATAAGAGGGTACAGTGGATAACAAGAATCACTTCTAATGTTTGAGGGCATAGTGGTATAACTATGGTTGCTGACTTTCAAGGAGAGAACATTTTGAATGCTACCAACACAAAAATGATAAATATATGAATTGATGAATTTAGTTATCCTAATAAGCTCATTATATGTTGCTTACATATACTGAAATATCACACTGGATCTCATAAACAAACATAACTTTCTGGCAATTAAATATTTTATAGTACTTAAATTTTTTTGCCCTAGCCAACATACATACTCCTGTTCTTGGATCCAAAAATAACTACCTAGGACAGAAAGGGAAAATGTGATAATCAACAAATAATAATTATAAAAGACACAGAACTTATTTTCAAAAATCTAGAGAAAGGTCAGCCGGGAGAGCTGGCTCAGAGGCTGAGGCACTATCCTGCAATGCCTAAAGGCCTAAGTTCGGTTCCCCAGTACCCATGTAAAGTCAGATATACAAAGTGGTACATGTATTTGGAGTTTGTTTGCAGGGGCCGGAGGCACACCACACCCATATTCATTCTCTCTCTCTCTCTCTCTCTCTCTCTCTCTCTCTCTCTCTCTCTCTCTCTCTCTCCATATCTCTCAAACAATTTTTTTTAAAAATAGAGAACATTCTATTGAATATTTAGTTTTACAAAAAAAAAAAAAAAAAACCACAGTGGGCTGAATTTGTGCTGATGGAAGACTGTCATAAAATGAGAGCCTAGTTTCCTGGTTTCTTCATTGTTCTATTCTTAAAATGGGTTCTGATCCTAATGCCACAATTTTTAAAAATTGTAAACAAACTAAGGTATATTAAAAAGAAAGCAACTGGCACTATTTCTATTACCACATTAGATTTAAAAAGCTCAGAGGAGCTAGTAGTGTTTAATATTGCAGAAAAAATACTTAAAGTCTCAGAGAACTCCAGTCCGAGATGAACAGAGAGGACCACATTTAACTCAACGAGTAGCGCTGGCCTATAGGAAGAGGAGGCTGCACCAAGAGGGAATCCAAATTCTAACAAAATATCCACCTAATAACTGCACAAACAGGGAGTGAACAGCCTTGCAGGGCAATAAATTCTCAGTCCATGGGTAGCCAACACAGACATGATGTTAAAAGGAGATTCAAGAACAGATGGATGGCTAGACTCCATCACTGAAGTACCTTCTAATCATGTGGTTTTATTATTTCAGACTCTCCTTTTGTACAAGGAAGCTCAGACACCTGGTCTGAATAAGCAGTATCCTGTCTGGAGCTGTAGAGAATGCCTGCCCTGCGTTATGAATGTGGGAAGTTACTGAATGAGCAAGAACTGAAGCACAGGAAGAATAAACACAACTTCATTCTCAATTATAGGTCTGCCTTTTCTCACACTCCCCGGTTGTGCTAAAGTCATCTCTATTATATTTTACCATAAATATATTACACTTCTAAATGGATCACTCCTAATTGGTTTGACCACAAGTAACATGGAGAACAGCTGTGAGAGAATTTTATGGAGGCAGGTGCAGCCAGCCTCTCAGCTTATTCTAAGTCCCTAGGCCAGTCCGTCTATTATCTCCCTGTCTCTAAAGGAAAATTAAACTGGCTCAAGGGCACCTATTTATCCCAAACAGAAGGATCCCTGAGGTATAGGCTTTCATGGGTTTCACAGGATTATTTCTTACCATATTGGTAAAGAGAAGTGTTAATGGGTAAATCATTCTTCTTAATGCAGACCAAGATGTCATCTCTGCCACAATAAATAATCAAAAATCAGAAACATTTTATTGTTTCTAGGAAAGAAAATTTAATACCTTTATGTCTCAAGGCTTGTGAGCAAACACAGAATCCGAACCTGTAATTACAGTGTTGTGTTTCAGAACCTCAGAACACTACAAAAGACACAAACCCTGATCAGAAGGATATGAGATTTCTGCCAATGTACTGTTGAAATCCCAAATGTCTTTCGACAGTACTGTAGTTGTTTATCACCTCGCGCCTCATAAGAAAACAAAGATAAATATTTCCCACAGAGAGAAATATTTTAGCCTGGCCTTCTTTCCAGATGCTGACGGCATTCTCAGTAGACACAGATGTGAGAATGCGTGAAGATGACCCTCCTGAACGCTAATTGATTTGTTCATCACATCAGAAAGAGGCAAGGGCCCATACATTCACCTTGACTCAGTCAGTTCTGCCAGAACCAGTCGCTGCTTATGTCAACACTGTATGACCTCCAGTGTTTATTCACCACAATGTTAATATCAATTGTGGTCAAGTTGAGCACATACCTTTTTTTTTTTTTTTACTATCATTGATTTCAATAAAGAAAATGTTACACAACTGTATTGGTTAAATGTCTACTTGATGATATATTTTATGTTTTAGAGTAAAAGGAAAAAACATGAAATCATAAGGCCAAAGTTGTCTGTATTTCAGTGACATTGCCCTTAGGCATATCTTATTATCATAAATGTCCTGAGCTGATTCTATAACATTGTGTGTCCTCAAGTCCTGTATTCCAAAGTCATTTTAATTGGCATTGTCATCT
The DNA here is from genome assembly GCA_004024765.1 of Zapus hudsonius. Lineage (NCBI taxonomy): Eukaryota > Metazoa > Chordata > Mammalia > Rodentia > Dipodidae > Zapus > Zapus hudsonius. The sequence goes on along the minus strand of PVHP010009369.1, from coordinate 22,241 downwards.
TGGTATCTTGCTTAAATACTTCTTGCTGTAATGTAATTTCATGTGCTGTCCTCAGAGTGGCCTCAATTTTGAAATCCTGCCAAGAACACCATCTTTCTTAGCACTAGAGTTTGATTAAACATAGCCCAAAGAATGTCTTTCAGAGGATACATCTCACCCAGTTTCCATTTATAAAACACAAAGTAGCATATGCTTTGAAGTGACAATAAATCATCTTCCAAGTCAGACTTAAAAATAACAGATGATGTGGTCTCAAACTCTGTCAGAGAGAGTTGCTTCCTGGAAGGATTCTTGTGGTGCATCCATGTCTCACATCCTCTGGGCACGTGGAAGTCCATGAACTGGGTAGAAGAAGACACACCAGGTAGCTCATTTAAATTAATAATCTTCATAATCATCTCAGCTCTGAGGAATACTCAATTCTGTGCCTTAATCTAAAAGTTCATTCTTGCCAAGTTCCTGGATGAATTTTCACCAAAGTAGAGAGTGTAATGGTAGCATCCAGGGGCCTGGCTGACTGGGACCTGACTGATATTACAAGGATTACTGTGCTCAAAATGACTCATTGACAATGGATAATCGTTACTCAGGAGAACAACCTTTCGCTTGTGGTCCATGGGTTTGGTGTGAATGTCAATGTTCTCACCCAGGCTCAAGTGTTTGCAGGTGGTGGTGCTGTTTTGCATGGATGGTGAGACCACCAGCGGTGGACCTGAGGACATCCCATCTCCAGGTTTGGTCTAGCTCTCTGCTTCCTGGTCCACCAACATGTAGAAGCTCTGGATGTATACTCTCACCACCATAAACCCTGCTGTGCCTTGGTCACCCACCATATTGGACTATAACCCTAACCTAAATAAACCCCTCCTCCTTGACATCACTTCCGTCAGGCCATCTGTCCCAGGAAGAAAAGTGACTCACACTGTGTCCTGGCTGCTCTCATAGAATTTGATGAATCCTGGTATCTGCTCATACTTTCCTCTAGCCAGGAACTGGAACTTGGTCTTCTCATAAAATATGAGATTACATGAAAGTGACCACTGTCTTTTCACAAAAAATCCAGCATAAGTGCCGAGGTAGCCACAATTAACCACACCCACAGGCATCATGTTGCTTTGGTGTCCACTTACCTCCCTCATCTGGAGCCAAAGTTATAGTCAAGGAAAGTCTCAACTTTGGGCATATTTTCCATTTCTTTCCCATTGGCCCCATCTGTTGAAAGATTCCAGCATACCCCCAGCCTAGAGTTTGTATGTTGTGGCATGCTGAGCAATAATGCTGAAAGCAAAGGGGAAAGGTTGGAGGGAGAATTGGCAGTTCTGTAGTTGTGGCTCTACAGGTCCACTAAGCAGACTTGCTGGTGGCCTGTAGGTGTGAGGCTGGGAGCTGTGCTACTTAATCAACTTGACATTGCTTCTGCCTCCTGTTGTGAATCTCATGAGATCCTAGGCGACAAACTGAGTGTTCAGAGAAAGGTCACATGCTCAAATTGTACCGGCCAAGAAGCCGACTCAAGGTACGATTTTAGTCCTGTCTTGGAGAAGCAGTGAATATGCTCAGACCTTTAGCATATGCTTGCCTTTTGAGATACTTAGTTAATAAAACCTTTGAAAGTCACCAAGATATTGTTCTTTACTATGCAATGCTCCTATAATCTGTAAGGCAGGGTTAAACTGCTTTTGAAATGAGTATTGTACACTCACAATTCACTCATCCTTCCCAATATTTGGATAAAACCTGGAGTTGATTTTATGTGGACGATACTCCTAGAAGTGAAGAGGGAGAGTCTACAAATTTTATTCTTAGAGAAACTCAAAAAAGAATATTTTTTGAATATATCCATCCAAAAATATTTTATTAAATTAATGTGAGGCAAGAGAGGAAATTATAAGATTCCTAAAAATAGTTTCAAGATTGTGAAAAATGCACTGTTTATGTACCAACCATTAGTAATTGCAATTTCATACATCAGTGTTCTGGCTTAGCGTGTGCATGAACCAGGACATGAGGAAATCACTTTCCTTTTGTATGTATAGACAGATATGTCTTTTCTATACTGACAATTTGTAAAATCCTGGTGGGGAGGGTCAGAAGCTTCATGGTGTGGCTCAGTGAGTCTAATTTGGATTCTATCTCCTTTGATTCTAGAAAATGTGGAGGCTAGGATGCAAGGCCTTTGGTTCTTGGCACCCGTTGCTTAGGTTTAGTTCAGTGACTGATTAAAAGACCCCATGCTTCGGGTAGTCATAACAATGCTTCGTAATCAATCTTCAAGGGAGCTGAAAATGCCATTGATTCTGCTCTGTTCTTAGGAATAAAATCCTGAAAGATTTCCTTCAGCCATTAGCAGGCATACTCAGAGTTAATTGTTGCTTCAGATGTTCAGAAATGAAAGTGAGAAAAAAAACAGGTCCATGAAAATTTTTGAACAATCGGTTCTTTTTTTTTAAATCAGGGTTTCATATCTTTTATTCTATAAATTAATTTTAAATTTAAATGCAAACAAGTGGGAATGATTATGACAGTTAATAACAAAAGAGATTCTTACCTCAAAAATATGGTACCTTCGGCAAATGATTTGAGATGAAGTGGATCTATTTCATGTGTATGGAAGTGACTACTGAGTATTGTTTTCTTGTTATTTTTAATCAAAAAAATGTTTGCTGCTATAAAAAAATCAACACAACAGATGTTTATATAGAAAAATGAAAATCTTTTCAAACTATTCCCTAAAAAGCTCTTGGCTGCGTAAGAGCTTGAGATTTAGAGAAACTGACAGGGAAAGGAGCCAGGTGGCTACTGAAGCAAATTTCACTACAAGCTTAGGATATACAAAAACAGGACTTTGTTGTCCTATAGCTTAACTTGTAGCAGAAGCTCCCTGCGCCCCAATTACAATTCCACCTCATCCACTTCCACAGAACTGCATCCATGGCTGGCAGCCCCAGAGGGCCAAGGTTTTGCAGAGGAACAATGGTAGCAGCTTTTCTTGCCTTTATGGGTTTCCACAGTTTTATCTACTGAGATGATTTCTCTCTACCATGGTCATAAGGTATGAATTCATAAAGCTCCCTTCCTGTATGCAATCTCTGCTGCTCAGGTGACTTGAAGGAGTACATTCATGCCATCCTTGGACGGACAAGTATTATGGCCTTTCCTTGGGTTCTGTCATTCCTGCACATCCCTGGATGTCCTGGCTTTGTGGATCTGACCCATGTGTGCATGCCCAAGCCAGGGCTGCATCTAAGGAGAGGGCCCTGTCCTCACTTGTTTTACATACCTGAAATCTTCTGAACTTCATCTGGTTTTGTCAAAGGGAGCCTGAGAGGCAGGATTCTGAGGATCCCTCTCACTCAACCACTTCTATCAAAACTTTGTTTCTCAGTCTCTAACTCCCTTCATCTCCCTGACAAAGTGGTCAGAGTGGCATCTCCTAACTTCACATCATCTCCCAAATCTACTCTTCATTTCTTCAGCTCTTTTCATTCTGTTCCACGTGTTAATTTGCAAAATTCCCAACTCCAAAACTGATGAATTCTTTGTCTTCTTTGAGCTGGGCCATAACTTGTGAGAAGCAGGAAGAAAAAGAGACAACCTGCTTGTAAGAAGAATTAAGCCTTTAAGACACATAAGGCAAGCCAGACACAATTAGTAAATCAAACAGAAAATACAATTGATTTGTCAAAAAATATTAATGTTATTTGAAATATGTATTATTAAATATCTCAAAACTCTGAAAAAGTATAAACACCACACCGGTGTCATCTAAACTCTAGATTTTTGTTCCTTTTATCTTTCATAGAAGAATATCATACTAAGTGTATTGACAGCATTTGAGAGCTTCCTGCCTTGCTTCTGGTGTAAGCCACACTAGTCCCAGATTGATAAGAAGCGTCCTTGTGAAACTTTTTCCCTGGGGAGATGCAAACACTCATCTATTCACTCCAGATAGCATACAGATGACAGACCAAAGCACAATTTCCACCAAACCAGTTTTGGTGAACCGATGAGTTTATTGGGCTAACTTACAGAGCAGGGTGAGGGACTGCTTATAGGATCTTGGGTGACTCAAAGGCAAGATAAAAACTTTGACCTCCGCACAGATGACCACCCAGGGAAGCTGCATGACTTCAGTACAATACACCACTAGCAGGCAGCTTGGCTGACCAGTCACCCCAAGCACTTGCTTAACCTTTATATAACCTTAAGGAAAGGATTCCAACCTTAATTTCCCAGACTTGATGACCTTCTCAGTCTCTTGAACCTCCCTGGGAACATATTGAATATTTCAATTTATAGAAATGTGGTACATGCATTCCTAAATTAGTATATGTATAGAGGAAATCAAGGCAGAATATAGGAATATTCTTGGATGAGTTGTCAACCCATGGATTCTGAATAATTTGGCACAAGTTAGGTTGCTTGTGCACCATTTTATGATCTTGTTATTTACTATTTTTATTCTTGAATGCACATTAACTAATTAAACACATGGATACTTAGGTTGCTTCCACTTTTTTGCTATTTAAATAATGCTTCTTTGTCCATGTGTACCTTCACAATTATTTTTACAGTGTGCATTCCTAAAAGAGAAATAATTGGACTGTAGAGTTAGTACATATTAAAAATCTTCTATTTTTAATGTTTTTGTTTTTTTATTGTCCATAATGAGCTACATTATTTAATGGGAAAACGATGACTTGTTATCCCCAGTTCCCCAATGCCTCTCTTCCCCGTCCCAATTAGCTGGATACCCTCCTCCGTGGGCCGTCTGGATCAGTCCTTGGGGCTGGGAACCATGGACAGCCTAGTATTCAGCCTGGTTCTCCTGGCCCTAGTATGTTGTTACTCAGGGGTGTCATGTCTCTGGATATTCTCCCCCACCATGGCTCTCACAATCTTTCTGCCTCCTCTTCTACTCAGTTCCCTGAGTCGTGGTGCGTGAGTATTAAGGATGCTTTAATGTTGTGAGCTTAGGGGTCTTTGTGTCAAAAATCATTGGTTTCTGTCACCCTGGCTTATCCTATGTTGATTGAATGGCTGTGGCTGTGGGTCCCTTATTCATCCTGTCATTCTCTGCAGAGTTCCATATGGATCTTCCACCATATGACTGTGGTGGCTCCTCTCTTGCCAGGATCTCAGCGATAGGCCTGCGGACGGTTGGTAGGGTTGGATGGGCCACAGCTCTCTCGCTGCATCCTGAAAAATACAAACATAATCTCCATCAGAGAGTGAGATCAGTCTAAGTTAACAGAGATACACAATTCTGGATTTGACCAATTATAACCATGGGAGTATGCCCTTTCCTCTATACATTTGCTATCATTAAATATTTTAACTGTTTAAATATTTACTAATTTCAGATGATACTATTTCACCACTTTGATTATTATTGCTAATTTCTTTAGTCTGGTAGAGCTTGCATTATTTGGATACATACATTTTTTTTCTGATTTACTTATTTTGCTCCATTTGATTTCACTTGCTTATAGTGTTTTGTCCCATTTAACATTTTTATGTTTCTGTGACTCACACCAAAATGTTTTCCTTATTAACTGGTAAACTTTCTTTGCTGGCTAGAAAGCTCACTTTGACATTATTTTACATCTGGGCATTAATCTTCATTTTTACAGGAGAAAGAAATCCAGGTAGGTAGATATAAGTGTCCCTCTACAAATCTAAATATACAGAAACGGGAACTTGCTTTCCTTACAACAGAATTACAGAATTCTGGATATGATATGGAATGATAACATTCTGATCCCAATTTATCTTACTTGCTTTCAGATATACAAGTATTTTCATAACTTATTTGAAATATGAATTAGCCTATTTCATCCAAATTGATCTAAATTGTTTAGCTAGGAAACATGCCAAGGTAATTAAATTTTAATAACTAATTCTTATATTTTGACATGTTAAAACAAATTAGAGATTCATTACTATTTTCCAAATTCTTAGCAATTAAGGTTCATTTCCTCTTCTATTTATAGTTAGCTTTCCAGGGTTCAGTTAAAGCCATGGAATGAGTTTTGAGAGTATTTTCTTCAAGGTCCTAAGCAACATTGTAATTACTTTTCCTGCTCTTTGAACAGTGGGATAAAGTCACCATGAGCATTATCGCTTTGTTGCTGTTGTTGTTTTCTCTTATTTCTTATCTTTGCCAGGCTGCTTGAGTTTCTCAATTATTTGAGGTTTAATGTAATATTTACAGCTTTGAATAACATACATTCAGCCCACAGTGTTGAGAAAAGATTGTGTATGATTTTGTTTCATTACACACTAGTTTTATTAATACTTCTAACATCATGTAATTCTTTTATCAAACAATATTACTCTTTCTCAAGAATATAACAATCTTGACAATTTTGTTGGTATTTTCAATCAAGAAATTCTTGTTCTTAGTTTTACATTTTATAATTTCTGACTTACTCAGCTTCACTTCATTTGTGTTATTTTCATAATGTTTATAGTTTCATTTTATCTCAATAAGAAAATATATTATTCGTTAGAATACTTGTTATTTTTAAGCTTTTGCTTTTTATAGTAACTTTATGTATTTCATTTAACATGAAAATTCTTAGTTAAAAAATATACAAGGGGTGAATTTTATCATATACTTTATTAATATCACATAGGTAGTTAAAAATAAAATGATACTATGTAATTTTTATACTACAGAAACTACAAAGAGCATCGAAATAAGTACTTGAAGCATTAGAAATTTGTTACAGAACTTGTGACAGAATTTGTGTTCTGAACCCTGAGAAGAATTAAGATAAATTCATCCTTATCTTAAATAATTTATCATAACAATCTGTCCTAGAAACATTCAATATAAGTATAACCAAATATCAGCATTAGTCAAAATATACATGTATTTATGTACTTATGTCTTATTTGAATATATTTATTTTAATTTTAAATTGATAAAATGATTCCATAAATTGTCTTTTTGTACTTATTTTTCTGCACCAACATTGCATATTTATATCTTCCATATAGTTAGCTTTGTAATTTCATCTTCAATATAGAATAGAATGGGAAATTAATTTGTCCATTTTTAAGTGATTAGATAGCTTTCACTTGAGTATTTATTTTATACCATTTTTATACAATGCTGATATAATAGATGAACTTTTAGATACTGAAACCTGAATATAACTTTAGATATTAAAATTTTCTTTAACTCTATCATAGGATAAACTTCCAGACAGACCAAGAAGGAATTGGCAAATAGCCTGATCTATCTTCTCGCTGGAGTCTGTGTTGTATGAGGGTGTATGGTCATGTGTGTGTGCATGGGTTCTGATATGTCTGCATATTTATGGATATTTCAGAGAGTTTAGGTTAAATCCTATTTTTTTTTTGTTATTTTGGACTTTCCTTGTTTTCATGTCCAGAAGGTCTTTGCATTTTTTACATTATCCCTAATGCTCAGCATATAGTTTTTAAATGTAAGAGATACTTGATGATTTGTATACTATTCAATATAAATAATTTATTTTTATTCAGATCCTATAAATCCTTCGCCTTTTACCATCTATACAACATTTTGATTTCTATCCTTAATTTTTCTGTTGTTTATTTGTGTGTTCTTATCTACTTCTTTGAACTAATTTTTAATGTTTTGTCATGCTATAATTTAAATTCTCAAAGTCAGGTTCATATGAAACTAAAAAAAAAGAGTAATGTAAATTAGCCAAAGTTGTTTCTTTCACTGTCTCCCCATGAATTTCCTAGAGCCTTTTATTAATTAGTATTTATTTCAGTCAAACCTAAACCAATAATGCTTTATTTGTGACACAAGACACAGATAATACTGTGAAGCCATGAAGTGGGTAGACCAGCAAATATGGATGGATGGGCCTTGTTTTTATCTAGGTTGTACCTTCTAGACAAATGGAAAGAACAAACGAATGTCAGCAGTATGGGAAGGATAAATCATAAAAGCAAAGAAGTAAAGTATGGCTCACTGGGTTGAAGCCAATAGGCTGAAGCCTTTGAACAGTGACTGGGTGGGAAAACATTTCAGGGTTTCAGGGAAGAACAAAAACAAAACATTCATTCATTCATTCATTCATTTGAATCCATGAACAATGAGTGAGTTACTCTTTTCTAACACTGAGATATATATTGGAAATATGATAGTATACAAAACAACTCCATAAAATGAGACCTATAGTCTATCAGCCAATAATAGCACCTAAACAGATGTAGAGTTGAGTGCTTACCCCATGAAATAAAGTTCTGTATCATAATGAGTGGAGAAAAGATGGATAAGAAGGCTGTACTTGAAGGCTTTCCCAAAGTGTGTATTTAATTAAACAGGGCAAAAGAAAGAAAGATCAGTGATCATACAGGATGGAGAGAGGTCAGCAAAGTCCTAATCATGAGGGAGACGTTGCTTGCCCTATGTCTCTTTGAAGCTAAGGTGCACAGAAAGGGGTCCCATGGATTGCAAAGTCATGAAAAGGACACAAGTCAATTGAGGTGACCCTTTTGTTCCTGTTGCAGATTCTGATCTTTGTATCTAAAGTGACAGGAAAGCACTACTGAAAAATTTAAAGAGAGCAAGGACTCCAGGGTTGGATGAGGTTGATCAACTAGATCAACTTGTACAGAGAAGGATCTGACTCTCCCTCTGTGGACAATAGATTGTTGGGATCAAGAGAAGCCATAGGGGAAGAGGTCTACCCCAGGAGTGCAAGTGAAAGTTTATAGCAGTTTTGTGTTGAATGGTAGTCATTGAAAGAGAAAGTCTTCATAGTTGAACAATACTCGTTAGCAAAAATCCATACTGTTTTAAGGAGGATTGAAGGATTAGCAGGCTATGGCAGGAGACATGAGTATGTCCATGCATCTTTGACAGGATAGGGAGTGTATCAGGGTTATTCTGAATGTGATTAGAGTCTGAGAAAAACATGGACTTGCAAGTGATTGAATGATCCTAAACTGGAAAGATGAAAATGCCTCATTGAGAGTAATGCAATAAAATTTAAAGTCAAATTGGTCGAAAGGTGGCACGGAGAAAAGGAATTGAAATTCAGGCACTACTTTTTGGTATCACACAAACCGAGGGTAGAATCCCAATGCTTCCACACACTTGCTGATTTTTTTTTTAAGTACATGATTACTTCTTGGAGCCTTGGTTTTCTCATTTTAGTAGTATGAAGCTGCAGAACTCATTGGGTTCTTGTGGAGGTTAAATAGAGTAATATGGGCGAGCTGTCTGGTTCAATAAGGCCCTAATCACTTTTTAAAAAATTTTTTAAGAATCAGTGGAGAGAGCAGTGAGGTCTTGCTTTCAATTTCAGCTGCAACCTTATATGTTGCTCATCACAATTTCCATTATGGATGTTTGGGAAAAGAGAAAAGGAGATTAGGTGATTTGTCTCTAGTCAAAGGTTTTTCTTAGCTAAGTCTGTCCTCTGGTATTAGTCCAGCCGGCAGACAAGCAGTTCCTGGCACACTCAATAGTAACTTACACATTTTGAGACTGAGATTATATTGACCTGCTTTATCAAAGTTGTCCAAATTGTCTCCACACAAAATGAAAGTGAGTTTTTACATTTATTTTGACAATACATCAAAATATATGAAGCTCAAGAGGCATAAAAAATTCCTGGCTGTGTCCAGATGCCGCATGACAAAGAAACAGCCAGCTGCCTGGCTGCCCTGTGTCAAAATCCATAAGGAAATCAGCACTGACTCTAAGTGAGGAGGCGAGGCTCCAGAAAGAGGAGCAGTCTTTCTGGTTTCAGGCTGCTCCTAGGAGTCAGAACTAACAGCAGGAGCTGTACTCTGAGCCTCTGGACCACATGGCTTCCAGTACCTCTTACTTCGTATCTTCCACCTGCTCCTTGCAACCGCTTATCTGACTGGACTCTGTACTCACCACATGTATCATCTAAACACTTCCCATCCCATAGTAACACCAGGACTTAAGAACCTATCCCTAGGTTCAAATCTGCTCTGATACGTACATTCTGGCCATGAACAAGTTACCTCATTTCTCTAAGCTTCAGCTTTTTTTTCATCTTCAAAATAATGATGCTGATAACATTTCACTTAATCATTTTGTGGATACTGAAAGGAACATGTGTCATAAAATGGTTATAGAATAGTATCTAGCAACAGATTACTTGTCAGTCATCTACATACTAATGAAATAGGTATTATTTTGAAGTTTTCAGTATACACACATGGATTTCTTAGGAGCCTATCTACTCCCAAGGAATCACCCACAGAAAACACTCCTTAGCCAAGGTTTATCTATGCTCAGTCACATCTGATCAGCTAATTCTCTCTGTTTTCCTTCCACAGGTTTGCTCAAATCTAGGTTCTAAAATGCTTCAAAGGTCTCATTTGAGAGGAATCTAGGAAAGGGAACAGAATGGTGATAAAACTTCAGTATCTCTGAGGTTTTTTTTTTTTCTAGTTACCCTTCCATTTCATTTTATCTTTCCATCTAATTTAAGTTGTTCTAGTTTTATAATTCAGTTCCTCTGTCTAAACATTGCCATTTGTTAATTCTTAGAAGTTATCATATGAATAAGTTTATTGGAATTAAAACAGTGTTTAAAGAATAGCATAGAGATAAAAATTCAAATATCATCTAAAATATAGAGAAAATATTTCTTCCTCACTCAATCTTTTATACCTCTTATCAATAAATCACTTTATCATGATACATAATTCCAAAAAGAAAAGCAAACTTCATATTTACCTAAATGTTCATCTACATTCATTTTTATTATAATTTGAATCATATTACACATCTCTTCCTAGAGATCTTCACAAATGATTTTATATATATATGCCCTGTCCTATGGAATAACATGCATGCATAATTAATCTAACTAATTCTTTATTGTTGAATATTATAAATGTTAGTGTGTACACTAAAGCACAAATGTGTATGCATACAGCAATAAATGTTTCTCCGGCATCTTGACATACTTTGCATTCAAGATTTGAACTAAGTGGAGGGGGATACAGAGAGATGGTGGGGAGATAAAACTGAACACATGAAGGAATAAGAACATTTAGGACAAGTTTCATGTTTCTTTCCTTTATGAAAAACATGAGTAATATGAGAAGATATTCACTGAGCTAAAAAAGCTGGAGTAGAATTTAGTTTTCAATGGGAAAATGATGGCTTCAGACTTTTACAGGTTAAATTTCAGTTGTCCATGAGCATCTAAGTAGAGCTTTCCAGTAAGTAATTAGATACAACTGCCTGAAATTCAAGGAACAGGCCTCTGCTGCCAAGATTCTTCTGCAGCCAACTGTGAAAACACAGTCTCAGAGATGAGTAGCCTGGTTGAGGAATTACTTAAAAAAGGATTCTGGATGGAAGCTGAAATTAAGAATACAGTTCAGTTATTTTAATGACAATACAACACTTTTACAATAGAAAAAACATATTTTGAAATGATTTTCCACTGGATAATAATCATTTCTTTCATTTGCTAAAATCTTTTGTATTTATATTCTTATATTTTCATATTACGGAAAGTCCATACTTTTAATTATAGTATTTGTGATTCACTGAGAAATCTAGATATCAATTTCAATTAAAGAATCATGTTCTTATGTCATACGTTTATTGTTTGGTCTACAGCATACATTGGAGGGAAACTTTAAAAGGATAAAAATGCATCATGTGCTCAAACAATAAACGAATGTTATAAAATTTACATGAGGGTCTGGGAAGCTGGCTCAGTGAGTAAGAAGAATGGCTGTACAAGCAAGGGTTTTCATACCCAGCACCCATGTCAAAAGCTAGTTATGACAACCCGTACCTGGAACCCTAGGGCTTGGGTAAGGATATGAGAGGGCCACTGGGGGTCTCTGGTCTGACCATCTTCCTGAAAAGTGGTGAACGCTACGTTCAGTGAGAGTCTATGCCTTTGAGAAATAAGACAGAAAAACAATAGAAGAGACACCTGATGTCCTCTCCATATGCACACACAGCATACACACATCTGCACATGCAGATGCATACAGTGTACAGGAACACACACACACACACACCAACAAAAAGAAACTTCTCGATGGAAATATGTAAGCTGGAATGGTCTCACAAACCAGTTCTGCTTTGGGCAGAGCACAAGAGATGTTGACTGCTGGGTACTTGTCCCTCAGGTGACTTTGACCTGCATGAAGGAGGATCTAAGCTGTGATTTGATTAGGACATCTCTACCTGTTCCCAAACTAACCCTGAAGGTAAAAGGATTTTGCAGCTCAGTTCCTGGAAACCCTTATCCCTATGACTTCATTTCCCTGTCAATCAAGAACAAATCACCTATGTCTATACCTACCTCACCACCTGCACCTAGGACTCTAATTGAAGGGAGGAGAATGAAAACTGGCAGCCATTCTGATACTTCCCAAGGACATTATTTTATATTTCTTGTGCAGCAAATTTATAGCATAAAAATGAGTATTTTTGCTCCCAAGCTCTGTTTTAGCTCAGATCAAAAAACATGCAGTGGTATTGAATTATTGTAAGATCTTGGTTGTGGTGGAGTACATCAGAACATATTATCTGGATCTGATGTATAACTATCCCTTTTTTCTTTCTGTGTTGTACAATGCTTTACCAAATGTCTCTTACTAAAATAGAAGTTGTTAATGACAGCTTTGTGGTCTCCAGCCCATATCAAATATTTGTAGGAATGTAATATTTGATGATGATAAAGGTGATTAAGTCACTTAGATTGCTATGCTCTTCCTATGATGAAGAATATATATATGTATGTATATATATACATATATATATATATAAAATGTTTTTTGAGGTAGGGTCTCACTCTAGCCCAGGCTGGCCTAAAATTCAGTAGGCAGTCTTAGGGTGACCTTGAACTCATGGTGATCCTCCTACCTCTGCCTACTGAGTGGTTGTATTAAAGGCATGTGCCACCATGTCCAGCAAAAATATTTTTCACATTTACAAATTCTAATAGATATTTAAGGAAATTACATCTTTGTGACAATATATTTTACACATGTTACACATGAGTCAAAGGAATAACTGAGACCAAACTTTACTTATTTCTGTATAAGATGGGAAAAGAGTTATTTATTTAGAAAAACTGTGTAAAATGTACTGAATTTAAAGCCTGATGTGGTGGCTGACACCAGCACTTGGAAGGTCAAGTCAGGAGGATTAGCAGAAGTTTCAGACCAACAGAACTACAGAGTGAGTTTCAGGCTAACACAAATGACAGAGAAGATTGTCTCAAAATAAACAAACAAGCAAAAGCATGCTGAATTTATGAACAAATGATGAGACTTTTAGATCGAAGTATATATTTCAAAACTATGCATTAGATTATTTGTATAGTTTTCAATTAAATCATTATGATAATATCTAGCCACACGATTTTTTTCTGTTTAAATTATCTTGATGATATATAAAGGTAGAATGCTCACCCTATCTCCCTGGAGTGTTTGGGAAATATTGAAGTGTGATAATAAATTACAGACCATACTTTGTGTTTATGCCAAAAGTCTATATAAAGTTTTCTCAGTGAAATATTGAAAGGGTCTTAATTAAGATGTTATCATCTGATCCCTTATAGCCATCTTGAAATATGCACTGGAAAATTAAAAATCCTTTGAAAAAATCAAAATGAATATTTTGGACATATTTGGACTACTTTTCAAGCAGAGGCCTATCAAAGTTTTCCCTCATATATAGCCACTGGATAAAATTCCATAAGAGAGACCTGATAAATGTCATCAGAATATGATAGACAGCTGCAATCAGATTTCATCCAGTGAAGTTTCTGAGTACATTTTGAAGTGTGGGCCAAAAAAAATTAAAATTAAACCTATGGATATAAGAATCACTTATCTGTAGAAATCAGCAAAATCATCCAATTCTCATCTAAAGTGTCATTACAGATCTTGCAGAACCAATCACAATGACAAAATCAGTGTCTGCGTTCATGATTTCTCTGAGTCTACGAATGTTAAATTTGATCGTGGATCAGTTCAGTTCAATCATTTTTTTTCACTCAAACTGACAGATATAGTTCTAACAAGAAAAGAAGCATTCAAGTAAGAAGGCAGGGACTGAGGGAGGAGAGTGTGCGTGAAAATAAAAAATGAATGCAGCCATTCTGGAGGAAATTTTCAAGTCGAAGATTGGCTCTGTCAATGTATTACAAGGTCTGAGAAAGAAAGGAGGAAAATTCTTAGTAGAATGTGGTAATTGAACAAATTCCACATTACTCACCCATCATGTCAGAGTGGACTCCAATTGCTCGAAAGACGTATTCTAGCCATGGGAAATGTAACCTCAAGTGGACCGTCTCAGTGTGCTGGTCTATGGAAGAAAGCTGAAGCCACATTCGAAGTTGTGTTTTTCTTTTTTAGTCTGAGTGTAAAGCATTCATTTGTTTCAATGAAGCACTCAAATGTTTCAAACAGTACAGAATAATTTTAATCAAAGAATTGTACATTTCCTTTCTACATATCCTGGTTTGTATTAGGGAATGACATCATGATCCATTCAACTTCAAGTGAAATATCACAAAATATTAAAAATCACTCAACTACAAAAGGCCCAATGAAATAAGCTGCTTTTCTAGTGCTCGCAGTACATGAATAAAACCAAATAACCAAGATTCCAAATAACTAAATTTCCAAACAACTGGAGAAGGGAGAAACATGGTGAAAGCAGCATGAAATGGGATAGCTCTTATCAGTACTGCTTCAGTGACCCATCTGTTCCAAAAGGAATTCCCTCTGCACAGTGATTTCCAAACAGAGCTTTCCTTTGGGCTATCCTTTGAGCTGACATTAGAAAATGTCCTGACAGTGGAATTAGCTCTTTCACCTAACTTTGTTTCCTGTTCCGGCATCAAAACCTTCCAGCTCTTTCATGAACATTCATCAATGTTCATCATCCTCAGTTTGTACTGAGGCAGGAAAAGAAGGACCGGATGTGAGGGCTACTTTCGAAAGGCACAACGGGATCACTCTCTTGAGTTTTACTTGATAAGTAGCCATAGCCCTTTACTCTCCTAATGGACCCTCAGTGCAGTGAGCACAGACCGGGCCATCTCTGACTTAGGATGTGTCCTCTGTGGCTTGGCACTGATGCTTATGGCAGCTTTTTTCTCAGTTGTGGAGGCTCTTCTAAGAGACCCCTTTGGCTCATTGAATGAGGCTGGGGGAGGACTTAAAGCTTCTGGCTCCAGCTAAGAGGCTGATAGGAAATGCCCAGGGGCACATCATGCCAAGAGGACATGCGGGGACACCTGGAGATAGAGGGAGACTGCACTGATGCAGACCCCAGGAAGCAGATCTGGAGGTACACCTGGAAGATGTCCTAGGCACTGGCCAGGTGATCAAGGCACACTCAAGTTCCTTGGATTCCAAGCATTCCTGGGACTGGAGACACCCCTGCAGGTGGCCTAGGAGGCCTTAAAATACAGTAGGCAGTGTTCAAAAAAGAGGTAGGTGCTCCTGGCATTGGGGGGCTCTGACAGGGAAGAGAAGCCAGGGGGTCCTGATGTTGTGAGCAAGCAGCAGATGTGCTACCAGAAAGAGATCCCCTGTCTGCTTTCTACTGCGGAATCCTCAGCACCCTCATCATCAGCCTCTGACCATTCCTCTGCTTCTCATCCGCTCAGCACTTGAGGCATCACGGCCTGAAGAGCAGTCACACCCTTCATGGTCTTTTTCTTCCTTGATTTTCCAGACATATCTGCGAATCATGGACACCAGCCTGACTGTTGTCTCTCTCACTAGCATCAAAAGGAGCAGATTCTTCCCATTCACGTTCTTTATCTGATCCCTCCATGCCACTGTCACCCGGACTGTCATCACACTTACCGTGACCCATGTCCTCAGAAGAGCCATCATCTTCATGGGTGCTGGAATCAGTTTAGAGAGTTCCAGACAACACATGTCTTCAACCTGGCTGTGAGGAGAAGCTCTGAGCAAAGTTTCCCATACAGTCACACATCTGCAGGATTTGGGGACAAATAGGGAACACCATGCCTGAAGGCACAAAAATTAAATGGGAAAAGCTTGATTTGGAAGTCCAGGTGCTGAAGCCTTAAGGAAGGAGTGGCAGGAGGGTAGCGGGAAGTGCAGTGTCCTGGATGTTGAAGTTAGCGTGTGCTTTATCTGGAATGTTCTCTTCTTCCACATTCTGAGCCTTCTCAACAGCTTCAAAATACTGGCTGAGTTGAGCCCTTTTCGGTTCTTAGTTTACTGTTAGCTTTCTCAATTTTTTGCAGATACCTGTGTTCTCTTTTCATGAAGCTGAAGAAACATGCTGAGGCTTCCTGAAGCTTCTCATGCTTGTCTTCCAGCACCTTCTCACTGAGCTGTAACTGATACACTGGGTTAAACTTCATTTTATCTAGTCCCTCAGAGCCCTGGAGAATGCATTTGGGAGCCTTCATCTTGGAAGCTGCAGTTCCTGTCACCACAAGCTGTTTGCTGCTTGATTTTATTCTCTTTTCTGGGCTTCTTTTGCGGGGTTGATAAAATTTCTACTTTTGGTGTCCGATGTGGACATTCTCTATGGTTTATTTATTCACTAGAAAACTATAAGCGAACACAAGTGCTGCATTTCCAGGATGAAGAGACGCAGACAAGGGGGCTTCTGGCCTCTTGCTTCCTAAGAGTCTTCCCCTCTGCCTCTCAGTTCAACCACCCAGCCCCAGTCATCCTGAGAGGTTTTCAACAGAAATATTTAATACTTAAAATAAATTTATAGTTCCTGTCGTGTTTGAGAAACAGAGAGGAGGGTAACCAGAGACTGGAAGCTCCAGAATGTCATTACCACCCCAGAACAGAGGGAAAGCTAAAGGTAGTTTTGTACATGTGGTAGGAGCCATTACTGCGGTGGAAGTGTCTTGGTCAGAAGTAGAATCTTTGGGAAAAGGGCTTCTGGGAGGGAAATGGAGTGAGGAAGAAACAGCACTCTCCACTGAAGCAATGCAGGAAGCCAAAGGAAAGAAAGAAATAACCAGACATCTCTCCTCCTTCCGCCCTTCAGCCATTTACCTGTGCCTGTGCCTGCCTGTATTGCTACTTTCAGGCTCCCATAAGAAACTACCTCAAACTGAGTGGCTGAAAAAATAGCTTTAAAATAGCTTACATTCCCCTCACAGCTCTAGAAGCCAAAAGTTTTAAGAGCAAGTTTCTAGCTAAATTAGACCATAATCAGGCTATTGTTCCTGACAGGGAGGCAGCCGTATTCTTCACACAGCCTCCCAGGGCCTTTCCTCGGTGCACTAAGCTCACAAGTGTCTCCTGTAAGAATACTAATTCTATTGGATCAGTGCCCTACCTTTACAACTTCAATTAACCTTAATTGCTTCCTTGAAAGCCCCATTTCCAAGAACAGCTATGTTGGGGGTTAAGGTTTTACACATGCATTCAGTCCATAACACTGCTTCGGGTTGAATGTATTGGAGTCGATAAGAAAAGGAACCTAGATAATGTCACCATGCACAGAAAACTGTTGTGAGGTAGAAAAGAATAATCTGTGTGACCTCTGTTAATGGACTTTTATTTGACTCTTAACAGACCCTGGCCAAACAAGTAAAGAAACACACAAAACCCAGCAAATTGGGCAGGCTTAATATCAATTGGTGAAGAATATGTCCCTGAATTTCTATATATGTTGACAGATTTGACAGTTGTGATCTAATGCTTGACTATAGCAAAAGGCTAATTTATCCCCTACAAAAACCTTTCCTATTATACTTAAAGATTAATCAAAATTGGAGCACTATAAAAATTTTGTTTCTAGACAACAAATATTTGTCTGCTTGATGAAAAAATAAACTTATAGGCATAGAATGAAAATGGGATTCCATTCTAATAAAGTAGAAAACACATAAAATAGGTTGGCTTCAAGCTTTCTTTATTAATCCTCTAGGCACCCACTCACATGGTGTGCACTGTAGACAAATATAGAAAAGTGATATTCTTCACTAAAGAGAACCAAAACTCAGACCATCCATTATTCTTATTTGCACATGGGGTAAATCTTTTGCTCCAATCTTGTTTCCTATTTTGGGGAAGTTATACACAATCCAAAATTGGATATCCAAATCTTATTTTCAGTTAAAGGGCTGGCTTGGCAAACGTTTGCAGGAGGAGCTATCATTGTTCTATAATGCAATCATGGCAATCTTAGATTAAACTGGACAGAAACTGTTTCGAGTAATGAAAGGGGAAATGCGTATGGGTGAGCAATGCTATCAACAGCTAAGTTGATTCCACAGGAAAGTACAATGTCCCTCAGGTCAGTTCCCTTGAACAGTGCTTTACCATTTAACTCTGCTCACAATAAATAAGCCAAGCCTGGAAATGTGTGTATCAAGAGCTTTAAAAGGTCAGTTTTTGATCCATTGATTTCATTTCTGAGAATCTAAGGAAATAAAACACCAGGAAAAATTCCAAATAAGCTGTTAATTATTTATAATGTTACAAATTAGAAACATTCTAATTTTTTATAGGAAGAGTGCCTTTAAATAAAGTATAATGCAGACCAAATCAATGCTTCTATAACCAATAAAGCTACTTTTGTTTGTTTGTTTTGGTTTATGAGGTAGGGTCTCCCTCCAACCCAGGATGACCTGGAATTCACTGTGTAATCTCAGGGTGGCCTCAAACTCGTTGCGATCCTCCTACCTTGGCCTCCAGAGTGGAGTGCTGGGATTAAAGCTGTGTGCCACCATGCCCGGCAAAGCTATAGTTTTGAACAAAGTTTATATGAAAACAAATAGGTTATAGCACAGCACTATTACAGGAAAGGCCAATATAGGAAATGTGAACTGGTATAAATGCTGCTCATATTGAGAATGGAAGGCTTGAATTCTAGGATTATGGTCATCATCTCTTTGTATTTTCCTCTCCCATGGATCTTTTCCACACTGACCATCTCATTGCTTCAGGGGAAAACTAATCCATGTAGTGATAATCAGTCTTTGCTTCCTTCATCCTATTAACAGGCATCTCTTCTGACTCCTTGCCTTGGCATGACAGTTTTGGAGGCCCAAGCTATGAAAGCTTAGCCACAGATCTGGCCAGCTGTTCAATGCATTCCCTCATAACTAAATTTGGAGTTATTTGTTAACCTGTTGTCTTCCAGGCATCACTTTAGCTGCAAAAGAAAATCTAGAGAGATATGCCATGTATCTCTGATTTAAATTTATAATTTCAGTGTACAAATATGATATGCTTGAAATCATCATTAGGGAACAATTATCACTTAATCTGAAGTCACCATGTTTATAGACCAGTGGATTTTAAGCCATTCAATGTAAATATTGTGTATGTTATGTGGAATTAAAGTCTCACAAATAACATGTGCTATCATTATATTCAATGAACTGAGAGTTCCTACATATTGCTCTTCTATAATATTACATTAAACATATGATGGTCACTATCTGCCAGGTTGATTCCATCACATTACTGAGTTCTGAGTCTGAGAAGTGCGCATTTGGGTAAAGTTCTGAGAACGGTTTTGAGGGAAATTGTATTGCTGAGATAATCTGATCTTTAAATAAGTACCCATAATAAAGATGGTCTTCACCTGAGGACAACAAATAGACAAAATTAATGGGACAGATGTCCCTAGATGCAGAGTTACTGCTTACCATTAGCCCCATTCCAATGCAGAGCAGTCTGCCTCAGTACTTACGGTACCTAGGATGGTTCTTCTCTGCTTGTTATCTTACCTGGATTTAGAATTAATATGGAAACACTCTCTGAACATGTCTATGAGGAATGTTCAGGCTAGATTAGTTGAGAAGGGAGGACCTACCCTTTCTGTGTGCAATAACATCCCATGGCCAAGGTTTGTGGACTACACAGAGACAAGAAAATTAGTTGAGTATTTAGCATTCATAACTCTACTTCCTCCCTGCAGGTGACAATGTGACTCCAAGTTCCTGCTCTTCCCATGTTTTCCCCACCATGATGGACTTTCCTTCAAATCTGTAAACTGAAATTAAACCCTTTCCTTCCCTAGGCTGCTTCTGGTCAGGTATTTTGTCCCAATAACAAGAAGAGTTACTGTCTGAAGAGTCAGGCTGACCTGGACAACTTTCAACCTTCCCGATTTCATACAGTGTAACTTAATTGATCTCTATCACAATTTTCTTAGATGTAAAGAAAGGATGACAATTTTTGCCCTTTAAGACAATTCATAAGGTTATATCAGACAAAATAAGCTGTGCCTGGTATGTTGTGAGTATTTAATATGCATGGCCTTTGCTCAAGCTTTGGTGAACTATTTTGAGTTCTGAATGTGAATAATTTATTCAATCTGGTTCCAAGTTCCAAGACTGTATTGACCAAAAATTCAAGTCTGCCTTTCATTCTAAAGTCTCTAACCTGGCTTGATTTTCCTCCTGTCTGGCTCCTGGCTCCAAACTCTCACTTTTCTGATCTCAGCAGTTCAGAGTAAAAGAATCATTCAGAGATGGGTCAGAGCCTAATTCTCATTTTACTCAAAGCTAAATATATATATATATATATATATATATATATATATATATATATATATATATAATCTATTTATGACCATGGGGTTTATATTCTTTAAAAGTAATAAATATGGGCAAAATTTTTTGCAACCTCTAAAAATAAAACAAAAATATTTTTTCTTTGTATTTTTTCGAGGTAAGGTCTCAATCTCGACAAGGCTGACCTGGAATTCACTATGTAGTCTCAGGATTGCCTCAAACTCATAGTGATCCTCATACCTTTGCCTCCCAGTACAGGAATTAAAAGTGTGCACCACCACACCCAGCTTACAAAAATGTTTTTAAAAAACAAAAATCTTTGTCTTTCCACATAATATGTCTACTCTCACTCTTTAGAAATTATCTGAAAACAGCATTATGAATACTGTTGAGAATGAGCATCTTGATGTTTCCTTGCTCATATGCTGATATTATGCATTATTACCTATAATGCTAATTTGAGAGCAACAAATATAAAAATACCTTTATATCTCCATAATCTATAGTTGAGAAATAGGGTTTCTTTTTTATATTTTTATTATGAATAAGTATATACATCGTATGATCAAATCTTGTGAATGTTTCCCCGTTTCCCTCCTCTCTGTCCCCTACCCAGTGGGATACTTCCTTGGTGCACATACTGGATACTGGATCTGTCCATCGTATAGGGGGTTATGAACTGCACCAGAGGTAGCCGGTTTTTCTTTTTTTTTCTTCGCCCCTTTGTGTATTGTTGCTAAGGTGGGCGATGTCTCTGGATATTCTCCATATGGAATGACTTAAAGTTTTCTTGGTAGATACAAATATGCAGAAGTACAGTAGAATAATATCCTAATTGAAGAATTTATATTTTCTACCAATTAAGGTGCATCATCAGAAAGTGAGGGCATTTTGTTTTGGTTTGAAATCATTAATCATTACACATATATAACAGAATTATTTTAATACTTTTAAATTCCTGAGGATACCATTAAATGGATAAGAAAACAGTAATGCTTTTTTACTTTGTCAATTTTAAAATCTTAAAATTAGCATATTCCTCGTTAACATATGCAATATAAAATTGACCATTATGAGCTTTTCCTTTTGTCTGGTTGGATTCATTTATTGGTTTATTTACTCAGTTAACAAAGGCTATGCATCATGTTCTTTGCCTCCTATCATTCCAATACACTGGAATTTATGGACTTTAGGATGAAACAAATATTAATCAAACAATGACCATAGGTAGGTAAGGAAGTATATAAAATTATTAATTGTAGTGAGGTTTCGTTAAAGTAAATTACATATTGTCTAAAATTGAATCACAGAGCACTATAACAAGAGTTCATCATAGTCTTGGGTGAATAGGAAGGCATCCGTGAGCAATGTACGTAGACATCTAAGAACAGGAGTTACAAGATGGAAAGATACGATCAAGAAGGACCACACAGGAGAAGAGTTTGCAGGTCCTAAAGATGAAAGGATAATGACATGTTTGTGATATTAGACAAAGTCCAGGATGGCCGGAGAGCAAAGTGTAGAAACGAATGAGGGAAAATTGGAAAATTGGGAGGGGCTGGATCTTACAGTGCTCAGTAAATCATAAAGATTTTAGTCCTTTCCCCAGGAGAAATTGGCAACATTCAAGGGTTTTAAGAGCATGTCATTATTATTTTTACCTTTTAGAGAGCTCATGCTGCTTTTACTGGATAAAATGGACTGGAGAAGTCAAGAATGAACTCC
>PVHP010009368.1:0-50804 GCA_004024765.1 Zapus hudsonius | reverse complement strand
ATACAGCTCCTTTCTACTAACATAAATTTTGTTAGTCTCATTTCTTTAGAGTCCCTCCTGCCATATAATAATAAATTCATTAAGCATTTGATAGATGAAATGGGGGATGATTTTTCTCTTAATGGTTTTATTTACTAATAAATGTAAATTGTTAAAAATGGCTATTAAAATGCTGGAAGGGGGACTCATATCAGACTGGAGAAAGTGGTTAGAATCTATTGGGGAGGGACATATCACTCTAAAGAACCGAAAACCACAATTCTTTTAAGTAATAGGAAATGAAGAAGACTGCTTAATAGATTCTCCCATGTTGTTATAAAATGAAATTGCACCTGCTCTGCCCCAACATTGAATCTGTTTCCTCTAGAATTTGCATCTGGGAAAGACTCTTTTCAAATAGTGTACCATAATGGTTACTGACATGCTTTAATGATTAGCAGAAGGGGTTACTAAGTATGAGATACCATTTTGGAAGATCATGCATAACATGATAAATTTAAGATGTGGGAAATAATTTGTTTATCTTTTGTTATTAATATTTTACATTTAGAAACAGAACAGTTTTGGATATAAATTCATCTAAAATTATTTTTTTCTTCTTTTATTTGTTTACTTTTATGTTACCACACACATGGTACTACTGTGGCAAGGATTTAGAAAATTTAATTTTTCAATATATTAGGTATTGGAGAACATCATTTGTTTTATTCAGTATGTTGCAAGTTGGGTTTTTCCCGTTTCCTTAATTTTCTTCAGATAATTTTGTAGATGATGAGCTCTTATGAGATTAGATGAAAATCAATAAAATTGAAACAGTTTAGCCTTGTAAGGTGACTGATGCTTAATATGTTTGCCTAATTAGCTCTTGGCTAAGAATTTAAACCCATTAAATAGCTAGTTAGTCTGTGTTTCAAATAAACACATCTGGCCCAACAGTGAGTGAAGGTTTTTGCTGTGTGAGGATGACAGATGTGGTGATTGTGCCCCCTGTTCTGTCACCTAAATAATTAACAACACACTAGTGAAGTAATCCTAGACAGATAGCCTCGGAGCCAGATGCATGGTTTCAGAGCTGGATCCGGGGACACGTGCCCCATCTCATTAGCCTGATCCACTAGCTCTTGTCTTATCTTTATTTTATACCCTCAATCCTATTTTTCTGTATGCTTTCTTTTAAATACTTAGAGCTTGAGGATTTTGATTTAAAAGAGAGCTAACAGATGCTTCCTTGAAGATGGGTCGTAAGACTAGAGCAGAATAGCTGCAACTTTGTGTATTGGACACTGGTGTTGTGGAGTTAACAAAAGTTCAAGGTATGTGTGCAGAACCTAGCCACGAATATCATTACTGAGCAGAACTTGGATAGAGATTTGAAGGACTTTCTTTGAGAGAGATCTATGCTTATTAAATTTATTTGATATAGATTTGTGAGGCTAAGGTAGACAAATTTTACTAATACTAATTTAAATACTAATGTATGCATACCATTACAAAGAGCAAGAGGATAAGAGACAGTAGTGAGAGTTTTTTCATATTTGCATTGCATACACTTTAAGAAAAATTATAAACATACTATAATTTGGTCAATACTCCCATCAGATTGTCTCCTTTTGTCCCCTTTCCCCTAACTCCATTCCACTGAGGGCCCTCCTCTTTCAGGTAGTCTTCCACTGTTTTTTGTCTCATTTCTTTTGTCCTCTGCCTTCTATGGGTTCAGAACATTCTAGGTCTCGTGAGGGTAACACTTATCACTATGGGGTCATGACTACACCAGTTCGTTAGCTCATCTTCTCCCTTAAAAATCCATACGATTAAGCAGCATCTTTTTCTTATCAAAAATGTTGGTAGATTATTTAAGAGTCATTTTCTGCTAGTGGTTCATTTGTATCAAGATGCCTTCTTTAACTTTGAGTAGGACGGCCTCTTAAAAGTTCTTGATTTTTTTCCCTTCCAGGGCAGAAGGCACACAGTGTGATTTGCAGTTATCACATGTACTTACACTTCGTGCTCATTCTTTGACCCTAGTTTTGTGAGAAAGCAACAATGGTGCAGCTGCTCTGTAATCATTGAGATCTCAAACTTGTAATTTGGCAAGAGGAAGAGAAAAAAATTGTGTAAATATACATAAACACATTGTGAAGAAAGAAAAATAGAACAGAATGAACCAGAGCTTATCCTACAGTGTGTTTGATAGAAATGATTTGAGAAGGCATATGGCATAGTAAAATGTGCTTTCAAAAACATTGGCCAGAATCTTTTGGCAAATATGAAATAAATACCTGCATCCGATGCAGTGATTGCATTAGTTGCCGTAAAAGGCAGTGTGGGAAGACATTTGACTGTGTATGGAGTAAGAAGTGGGGGACACCAGTGCATGTGGAAAATTTCAGGGATCTGAAACTGAACATCACAGTATGGCCGACCATGGGTGAGAGCTAGTCTTGGTAGAATTATTTGCTTTTCCTAAACAGTTTTCAATATTAAGCCAAAGTATTTGTCATCCCATTAATTAATTCCATTTATCTTCCTTGGATATCTAAATTATGCATTTTCCAGAACTCACTCTCTCTCCCCCCTCTCTCTCTTTGCAAAAACATACCCACATGGGTATGTCAACATTTACCTATACAATCCCAATTTCCTTTGTGTTAGCAACAGGTGATACAACCATTACTTTTATTCATTCTTCTCTTTCTTGTAAGGAACAAGACTCAATTTAAAAAGATCAATAATGAATCCTGAAAAATTAGTTGATACTTTATTTGGAATATAATCATTAGAATCTTGAAGACATAGACTGAAGCTAAGACTTTTGCTATCACTCTATCCATGCCCCTATTACACAACTTTGCTCTTCTCTTTTTCATAGTGTATTGTTTTTTGATTATAACTACCAAGGCAATAAAGTCACATAATCTTCCTTCTGTCTCCATCCTACACATGTTGACAAATATGAAAATCTTAAATAATATGCAACTTACAACACTGGAGAAATCTTAGATATGATGCATGACTTTTCCAAACATTTGAAGATCTGATTTGTAAATGATTAAACTTATTCTTTATTACTATGAAGAAAGGAGAGAGAGTAGCAGATTAAAGGAAAATCACTTCAGTTTGACATGAAATTTTTGTGTAAATAATAGAATTAATCAGCGAGTGTTTAAGTAACTGAAAGTGTTTAAAGAGGATTAACTGTATGATGAAGAAAAGGATATTCCTCAAGCATGCACCTCAATCCTCATCTATTTGGTTATAAAAGTGTCATCAAATTTTTATTATTACTAAAATAGTTGACATGTAAATCATTTTTTACTGTGAGTGTGGTGAGGCATGGCTGCCCATATGCTAACTATGGCAGGAGGCCTGACGGAACAGAATGCACTGGGTCTCCTGCTCAGTTTTGAGCTTGAGTCTCCTCATTGCTGAGTTCACAGAGTTCCCAGGAATGTCCAGTATCTGCTTGCCTGTGAAACTGGGTTTGCAAATTGGGCTTACAACTAGGTTGTTCACCTGTGATCTGGGGATCTGAACTCTGGTGGTTGTTCTAAGGACCCCTCAGGACCTCAGGCTTGCATAGGAAGCTCACACAACCACTGTGCTATCTCTCCAGCAAACATTTGACGTTGTTTATGAAAGTGGTTAAAATATTGGCTAATTATTTCCCAGTTTCTTTTAAACATTTTATTAAAAACAACCTAGCAATTAAAATGTGATTAATTAATTAAGGTAATTAATATTCAGTGTCATGGCTAAACATTCATGATACAAATTTAGGTGTGGTGTTTAGTACATCTCTCAATACAGATTTTTTTTCCATCTTGCAAGCTATCAATTTTACTGGCTGTTATTTCTGTTTTATACATATTAAGATTTACTAAAAAGGAAATATCTGGAGATGGGGAGATTGCTCAGTGGTTAAAGGCACTTGCTTGCAAAGGCTACCGGCCTGGGTTCAATTCTGCAGTTCTTATGTAAACCCAAATGTACAACTTAACACATACATCTGGAGTTTGTTTACAGCAGTAAGAGGCCCTGGCATGCACATTCTTTCTCTCAAATAAATAAATGAACATATAAAAAATCATTTAATTTACAAAATTTTTACTGTCTTTAATGAAGGCATTCTTAGAAACAAGCATTAATTTACCTGGGTACTTACAGTTATGAGTGGAATTTTTTAACTATTCACAGATCTGAAACCTCCCTCTTCAACTTAAATCTTTACTATTCATAAAGCTAACTTTTTAAAAAGCTCTACAGAGTATAAAATAGTAGTGCTTGACTTCAAAATATCTTAAATCACCATAATCTCATTAACTTTTTGAGTGACAATTTAATGTTCAGTATGTGCAAATTGGAGGTAAATTATTTATTGCTTCCAGCAAATGTCTTTCACAAATTTCATTTACTTTTTCATCCTTTTGAATGGATCATAAAGTAGAACTGTTCCATTGGATATACATCAAGTTGGAGGCAAATGTATTCGTTTTAGCTAGATTACCATGGATTGAAATCCTAACCCTATTCCATCCAGTATGCCATCTCTGAGGTAGAATACAACTCTGACATGTGGCACTGAACCATCCTCCCATTTCAGAGAAGTTATATTTGTTTAGGTACTAAGGTATTGTTGCTGTTAGGATAATTGGATTTAGTTTTTAATTATATGTCAGTACTATTGTATAATTTCTCTTATAGATGAATTTAGTATATTTGAATTTAGTGTTATGAACTTAATACCAATTACCATGAAAATGTACTTCACAAAATCTTTTTTTTTTTTTTGTTATAGCAAGATAAGGTTTCTCTGATCTTTTATACTTGAAAAAATATTGTAAGAATTGGGGAAAGAGCATTAAGAAGTTTATAAGAAATATTAAACATTGCAGACCAACTTATGCAAAGAGAAGTTGAATGAATGATTTGTCATTTTCACCCTAATCTTCCTTTGCCTCCCTGCTTCACCTGCATGATGGACCACTATTTCAGTCTCAGGAAGTTTTCCCTGTTCCTTGATTTTCATGGTGTTTTTCTGACAGTCTCTTAGCTGCCAGTTTTATCATGGTTGGATTTCTGACTCTTTCATTCATCTTCTCACAGGCTTCCTTTTCTTGCTGACCAGTTCCAAATTTCTAGGCATGATCCATTCTTTACCTTTAAATTCATTAACCAGATGTCCACAATACAAATGTCTTAATCGATTGGGTTCCTCATAGGCATTATAAATTTGAAAGCTGCAAAGAAAATACATGCCCTTATGTGCATATTTGCACCTACCTCTGAGTTCTATGCATGACTACATACCACTTGGAAGACAGAGTTATAAAGAAGTCATCTTTATAACTAGTTGTCTTTCACACCGAGTATCTACGTCCTTTCAATTCTCACTCTTAAACTCTGTTTTTTCATTTTCATAAGCAAGCCCTCATTGCCACCATTGTAAGTCAATTTCTTTTTGGGTTTTGGGTCTTATTTGAAATAGGTTAAGATCTTTTTAATTTTGCTTGTGTGTAGTGGTGTGTGTGTGTGTGTGTGTGTGTGTGTGTGTGTGTGGTGTATACATATGTATGTGCCCTTGCAGCGTGCCATGTGCTCACCTGCTGTGTGCAGGTTAGAACATCAGGTGTCATGAGCCATTGTTCTTAATGCCTGGTGTTCTTATTGATACTAGAGCTTGCCATTTTTCATGAGCCAGGATGATTCCCTTTGTGGGACTTGGGTTACATGCACATGTGACCATGAAAAGTTGTGTGTGTGTTTGGGGGGGGACTGGGATCTGGAGATTTCAAGACCCCTCATGCTCTCGTGTTTTCACATGAAGTGCACTTGACCCTTGAGTCATCTCTTCAGCCCAGGCTGAGACTTTCTTAATTGGTCCTTTAAAATATTTTTATTGATTTATTTAAGAGAGAGTGAGAGAGGAGAGAGAGAGAACGAGAGAGAGAGAATGAGAGAGAGAGAGAGAGAGAGAGAGAGAGAGAGAGAGAGAGAGAGAGAGAGAGAGAGAGGAGAGAGAGAATGGCCATGCCAGGGCCTTCAGTCACTGCAAACAAACACCAGTTGCATGCACTGCTGTATGCATCTGGCTTTATGTGGGTACTGGGGGATTGAACCCCAATCCTTAGGCTTTGCAGCCAAGCACCTTAACCACCAAGCCATCTCTTCAGCCCGTGACTGGTCTTTTCATTCTGGAAATTTATTCCTTAGACTCACGCCTTCCACTTAGAGATGTTATCAGTAGTGTCATGTGTGAAACCATTCTGACCATATTTCAATCAAGCCTTAAAGTCTCTAGATTAACTCCGGATGTCTGGAAATAACACCCTGTATGCTTCCTGATCTTCTCCCTCCTCCCCTTTGAGCCTGAAGCTATTTCCCTCCCTATTTTCACATGGTGTTGCTGGCATATAAAATAGTTTTTAGTTACTTGACTGTCTTGTGCCTTTATTCACTTTCAACCTCTCAGTCTCTCTAGCTGTGAGGGTCATTTCTAATCTCACCTCCCAACTCCAATTCTTCTTTAGGACTTCTTTTGTTGTGTAACTTCCTGAGGGGGGAAAAAAACTGTTATCCACTCATTCCAAAACTGTGTCTCCTACATAGTCCCTAACAGTCCTGTGTTTATATTTATTCACTTACTATCATGCTCCATTCTTATTGATGATTTGTCTTCCTTCAGCTACGTGGTAAATTGTTTTGGTATTGCAGTCCTGTTTCTAAACAAGCCCTAGTTTGGTTGTGCTATTTTTATAACACTTATTATTGGTCTTACAGGCAGTTGAGAAATATTTATTGATTTAACTAATACTAGCATGAGTGGTTGAGTTAATCATTGGCAAGCATTCATAAATCAATTTTCAATATGGTTCTAAGCTGAATATTTAAGTACATAGCTCAGTATAGATATTGTGTTGGATTTAGTCAAGATGTTTTATAACATGAAGGAAATAGCATTGAAAATTTTATTTACATGACTCTATATGTTATTATATATGAGTCATGTTTAAAAAATATAAATGTCTATATTTTTATATATCAGTAAGCAAAATAGAAATCCTTTACAGAAAAGTGTTGCATATATACTTAATTGTGGTTGTACATTTTTTCTAAATTTTCATTGCTAATTTGCAGTACTGATATGAAAGCATTATAAAAATATCATGATATTTTGAAAATCCTTTTGACCAATTGTCAGATGTTGTTGTCATTTATAGAGTTCCTTCAGTGTTCCAGACACTATTGAAAACCTTATGTATATAATTTGTTTCTTTCCCCACAACAACACTGAAATAGCTAGAATTTTCTCATTTTGCAGATTGAGGACTGGAAGATTAAGACTCCTAAGTGACACAGTTTCAAACTCAGGGCTCTAGATTCCCTAATATTTTGGGCTAAATCTACTGAATTTTAAAAATTTTATCTATATAAAGGTGAATTCTCCCTGTGTCTTCCATTTGTATCTAGAATTAAGGAAGTAAACTATTGCTTTAATACCTCATAACTGTGAGTAGGGATTCTGTTGTTAGAAGTAAGTAAAGGTAATGTACAGTTAGGAAAGAACGATACAAAGATATTAACAGAGAAGACATAACATATGAGAGAAATTACTTAACATGTGCATTACAGTTTTGGGACAAAGAAAGGTCAAAGTATTGGTTTTAGACTGGAGGGTGGCTTTAACAGTCTGTGGGCCGACATAGTTTTGGGTTAATATCTACTGATAATGTACATTTGAGTTAGAAGAATGACCTCCAACAAGCAAAATAACCTTTCCTCTCAATGACACCATGTCTGTCCTGTCCTCTGACTACACATTAAAGCATGGGGATTGGAAAACAGAAAAGATTGTTTTTAGATTCAGTTATGCTAGTCATTAAAACAGAACAAGATACTCAGTTCTAAAGAATAAGCATTATTTTTCTTTCTTTTTTAATTTTAATTTTGATTTTGCTTATGGGAGTGATGTGTGTGTGTGGGGGGCTTATGCACATGTGTGTGTCTTTGTGGCACCCTTTACATACACTGGGTTGTTCTCATCTGGTTGTCAGAGTTGAACTTTTGGATGTTCTGCTCCATTACTCTCCTTCCCTGCTGGACTGGTGTTACAGGCACGTGTGGCCACTATTAGTGTGAGATCTGGAGATTTGAACTATGGTCTTCAGGTCCCCAAAGTCCCTTATGTTTATGCAGGAAGTACACTGAACTATAGAGCCATGTCTCCATCCCATCCCAAGGTTTCTCTCTCTCTCTCTCTTTCTTTCTTTTCTTCCTTTCTTTTATTTCTTTTCCTTAAATAGGACACCGGTTCTTCTGTATTAAAATAGTGCAGAAACTCAGTTAAACTCAAACCAATCTTTTCTGGATTTAACTAAATTTTTTTCTCTTAAGAAAGTTTTTTTTAAAAAATTATTTATTGTTAATTAGATACAGAAAATATTTAAAATATATTTACTTATTTGAAAGGAGAGATAGAGAAAGGAGAGAGAGAGAGAGAGAGAGAGAGAGAGAGAGAGAGAGAGAAAATATGGGCAAGCCAGGGCCTCCAGCCACTGTAAAAAAATTTCCAGATGCATTAGTCACCATATATATCTATATCTATATCTATATCTATATCTATATCTATATCTATATCTATATCTATATCTATATCTATATCTATATCTATATCTATATCTATATCTATATCTATATCTATATCTATATCTATATCTATATCTATATCATCTATCTATCTATATATATCTTACATGGGTAGTGGTGAATCAATCCCAGGTTGTTAAACTTCAGTAGTAGTATCTTTTTCTGTGTGAATCCAAGCCACATATCATGTCGAGGGATGAAGCACTTGAAGGGTTTTCTTTTTATCATATCACCAGGCCTTAGTGGTATGATGGGAGGGTAGAAGTTTAGGTAGAACCCTAGATTTTCTTTTACTAAGTAATTAGTATTTTTGAGTTTCTCCTGCACTCCATCTGTAAAATTGGGAAGCTTCTATTTGCTTCAAAGATTATTGTGAAAATTAAATAAGATGATGTCAATAAAATGCCTGAAATAGCACTCAGCATGAATCAAAGAACAAAAAAAATTGCACTGTTCTTCTTTCAGCAATATTTGCTGAACATTCTGACAGCAACTAGAGATTGCTTCTATTTTATCCTGTCCAAAACAGGTAGTACTTGGCACTGAACTTAATGCAGAAAAATCACCCTCTCTCCCTTTCCTCTTCCTTCTTCTCTTTTCTTCTTTCTCTTTTTTAGACAGGGCCTCACCATGTAGTCTGAGCTAGGATATATGTATGTGTACATATACATACAAATAAATATAATATGCATACTATATTTAGGTAATGTGAGTACATACTCTAAGTTGTAGGACACTACATTACTTCTAATTTCATATGATTAAATAATGACCTTGGTGAGTTCAGTAAGGGTAGTAATAAAGGGAAGAAAAATCTAATGGGATCTAAGGATCATCTCTGTTTTAGGTTTTTGTGAACCTGAAATAATTTTAGCATTTCATTGGATCAAAGAGTTTCTCACTGTTTCTGATTAAACTTGAGTGTTTTAAAGGAAGGATTATATTACTTAAGGTGTTTGCCTCTGGCTACTAAGAATAGAACTAAGGAAGAAAAAAGTTGAAATAACTGAACAAAATCTCTGACTCTTATTCTTTAAGTATATCTTCTGGCCAGCTTTGAGTTATAAAAGAAAATGAAAATGAACTTTCTTTCAATTCTATATTTTGTAATTGAGCTTTACTTACTGTTCTTCATTTTGTTTTAGAACACTTGATGTTAAAGTGAGCGTCAATGAAGGGAAATCTGTCTTGTCAAGTTCATTAGTCATCACAGCTACAGAATGTGTAAGTACAAAGCTAGTTATAGTCTTGATTACAATGAAATTAATTCTGGAACCTTTGCATTGTCAAGAGCTATAATATAGAAGTCACAAACAAAATAATAATAACATTGGACACCATTTATTAGGTAGCATTTACATACAATTTAGTTTTCTTTTGTTCCCTTTTAGTGGAATTTTAAGATGGTATGCATTTGATTTTAATATTTATAAATTCTAAAGAAGGAAGAGAATAGTACATGAAGCATTATTCTTAGAATATATATGGTAATATCGCTTCCTGTTATGAAGATTAGAATTTGGTATCTGAGATACTGGGGTTTGAGATCACTGGAACATCTCAATAGGTTACTTTATTATTTTGACCACATTAATGGTTTATGTTTTCTAATAGGAGTAAGAAATTTGATTTTGATAGCTTGGTAATAACTCAGCTTGAAACTACATCAAACTATATTTTAGTTGAGATTATGTATTTCCATTTTCTAAAACTGAATGTTTTAAAATATAAACCTATTAAGACAATTTTGTTATTATATTTAATTTTATTTATTAATATAAAATTTTTATATTTTTGAAGTATTAAACTGATTACTACATGAATATTATCTTTCAGAATATTTTTTAATTATGTAAATCAAAATATATAAAGGAAAAAAATCTTTTCTTCCCAAAGAATGCAATCCCAAACAAGATTTTTTTATCATAGTATTATGGCCAATATTTTAATATATTAATTCAGGAGGCATTCTTCTTCTAGACCCACAGTAATTCCATTTTACTGGCACAGAAGTGTTTGAGTTTGGCATTGTATGACAGCGTTGCAGGAAAAAAAGATGTATTTAGTCAGGATCACATGTCACTCTGAAGTCCCAGGGTCCCTGGATAACTTGATAAACATGTCCTTCTATTTTTGAAATGGCTAATTTTTTCTCTGCCATTTTTTTCAAGTTTTAGGTTTTGTCGATGTTGCAGTTGTAGGTCTTCTGGGTTCTTGTGATGTTCTAAGCGGAGACCACAAACATTTGTGGTGTGTGGTTTCTCAATCCTTACTCACTGCCATGACATTCTTTCTACATCCTTCTTCCTGTTCCTCATCTCTGGTTTTGGGGTTTTTTTAACCTATTTTTCACCTCTCAGCAGGAAAACATCTTTGTTTTTGTCATATAACCAACTCCTAGTCCCATGTACAGGAATGCTAAACTGGAGACTCATCTGGTACTTGTGGGTGGATAATTGGGACCCTTTAGCTATGTCTGGCAAGTTCAGAGGAAGTGATGTCCCTGGAGGTGATTTAAAAAGTAAGATGATTCAAAATATATGTTGGTATGTCAGAACTAGGAAAGGAAAGAAGGGGCAAGTTATCATATTAAACAAGGGGGCCCTCAGTGAGAGAATGATATTAGAGCCATGGCTTTAGGAAGGAAGGAAGTGAGGTCAGAAGACCATCTGATACCAGAGTGCTCCCTGCAGACAGGCCAGCTGGGAGAGAGCCAGAAGTTGGAGAGTTCTGGGTAGCCAGTGTGCTGGAGGGGAGTGTAAGAGTCTGGATGAGGAGGAGGTTGTGGGAGAAGGGCTGTTTATGTTTTTTATTTATGTTTCTGTAGTATGGGAAGCTGGGGGTGGGGGGGCCACACTAGGATGAAGTCAGTAGAAATGGTAAATGACTTCGTTAAAATATAATTTAAAGGTGGAGCTTTCATTCTTTTGCTTACAGAGCTTAGATGTGAGGTATGAGAGTACGGAATACATTTATTTGCGTTCCAGCTCTCCTGCTTCTGTATCCAGCAGGATGGGCAGGCACCAGGTACAGCAACCACAGAGTTCTGTCCTGGCAGTGTTGAGTGACAGATGTCTGTGAGAGTGCTCAGTGGAAATGCTAGAGAGGCCCCCATGTTACAGAGAGAAGTCTGGATTCGGAGGCACAATTTGGGAAGTTATTGACACTTGTATGGGATGAATTAGGGATTAAGCTTCCTTGTAACACAGGAAAAGTAGGCTTTCAGGCAGGGAAAGCTTTTCTATCTCTGGAGGAACCAAGGCAAACTGCCTTGAAGGCAGAGCATGAGGAGGCAGGGTGGTGGAGAGTGAAGGAACAGACGAGGTGAGTGTTGAGGAGAGAAGTGCATTGAGTTAGAGTGGGAATAAGTGAAAGGAAAATGCAAAATTTAGACCAACTTGAATTTAGAGTTCCTCATACAAGCCTGTGGTACCCAAACAAAACAGAGAAAGAAAATGTATTAATACATCATAATTCTAGATTCATTCAAGATGAAGAAATTATTTTATTGTAAAATTGTTCATGCTGACATCTTAATTTTAAATATTCACTTAATGAGGTAACAAACAGGACAACCTCTTGTCCCATCATTCTCCTTCCCTTCTTCTGTTCCTTCTGTCTTCTCTTTATCTCCTCTCGCATCATTGATCTCTTTTCCTTACTTTCTCCACATTCCTCCTCTTCTGTCATCTTCTTTGCCTTGGCTGTTATTATTTGACAGGATGAAGAGCAGTCCAGCACATTTGAGAAGTCCTTTTTTTTTTTACTTTAGGCTTCACTGTTTTGGGAAATCATAAATGATGACTACAAGAGAAAATTGTATAACAGTCTTTTTCAAAGGCCTCAAGCATGAATGTGGTGTTAAAATGTGCTATTTTGGGAATATTAAATTAGAAGTACCTTCCAAGAGAGAATAGAAAGAAAACAAGGCACAGAGGAAGCTATAAGGAGCCCAATGCCAATAGTTTAGACATAAAATTTGGGGTTATCAATTGAGGAAGCAGAAGCAGTACTGGAAATTAAGAAGAAGTTGTACTAATGGGCACATGTATAGCATAGAAGTGTAGATTATAAAGTGTCCTTTGTTTTGAGAGGGAATGGCTGATTCCAAACTATTGAGTCTTGTGTTCTGGGAGAATGATTCTCCCATCATCTCAAGAGCTGACTCTAGAAAAGGAGACACTTTTCATGTTAGATGTGCTGAGTGAGGTTGGCAGCATCACATTAGCATATGGATAGAGCCTACAATCTCAGAGAGGGGCCAGAGCTGCCAGTCACCACTTAATTTTTACTTCAATAGAAGTTTTAGGAAAGAGAAGGAAGATGGGAGAATTTTGTGTTAATGGAATTTTGAATCAGCAAAAATACTGATTGTCAAAGACAAATTACTAACAAGATCCTGTCTGAAAAAAAATATAGATTGCACCTGGCAAAATGAAGCAGGCAAGGGATATATCTTATCTGAGCCTGCCACAGATGCCAGAGAGTGCGGAAACTCAAAACTCATCAAAGAGTTGAGAATAAGTGACTGTTCGGTGCTCAGTGCTAAATGAGACATCTTTATCACTCCCTTCAAGGCCCAGGGAACATTACAGAAGGGGGTGGAAAGAGAGTAAGAGTCAGAAAAGGATCAGAGTGCTGTGGAATCCTGTCTTCTGGCTGTTGCATTCATGACCTTACAGCAGCTGTTGTTGCTGGCAGGAGACCTGTACAATGGTGCACTCAGGCTTATTAACATTCCATCATGAATAAGCGAGGAGGCCAAAAAAAAAAAAAAGGCATCAAAATCAAATAGGGACTAATTGGAAAGACGTTCAGTGGAAAGAGGAGCACTAAAGAAGGTAGCAGGAGGGGTTATGATCAAAATGCATTATGTACATATATAAAAACTTTCAATGAAAAGTAAAAAAATAAAACAGGATGGCAGAGAGAATGGACAGACCTCCGCCAATAACCAGAGCAGAAGAAAAGAGTTAGGATGGTGGAAATAAGAAGCTGACATCTTCTTTATCTATAAGAAAAGAAAACATCCTGCTACCTTCTTGACCAGAGGTCCTGCTAAAACTTAGAGCAGGCTGCCCATTGATGTGGGGCACCTACCTTTCTGTCCATGATTTGAAAGGTTGGTCTTTTTTTAAGGTGTCCCACATTTCACTCATGTTCTGTTTGTACATTATTATTATTTTTTGTATTGTCACTGATTTGGGGTTTCTGATAGATTTCTTCTGTATTTTCCTTAATAACAGATTGTCTGTTCTCCACATGATCTACACTGTTGATGAGGCTTTCTTGAGAGACTTTTAAATGAGGATTTTTTTTGTTCATTTTTGTTTTCCATTAGGTTTTTCTTCAGTATCTCTGTCTCTTTATTGCATTTCATTTTCATTTATTGGTTTGACTTTGCTATTGTCTTTTGGAATTCATTCCTGTGTTTGATCATTCCTCATTGAGTATACTTAACTAACCATTGAGTTCGTGTTTTTTGCTGATTCTCACCTAGTTCATTTATCTATCTTTTGAGTTCTTTTTGTTGATTCACTTCCATTTATTTCAGCATCTATTGAGTTAATTGTTGTTGGTTTTCTTCCATTTCATCCAGCTGTTTGTTCCTGGCCTCATTAACTTTGTTGAATATGTTTATCATAATTGCCCTTTGGAATTCTTTGTCTGGAGTTTCCTCTATGTTTTCATTGGAATCTTTATACTATATGACTAAGCAGTGTTGAGGATATCTTGCTGTGGTTTCTTGTGTTATTTGTTTTGCATTGAGGTTTACCCATCTGGAGATAGTCTTTTTGTCTTGCTGAAAAAGCAATAGCAGTGACTCTTAAGGAGCCTGAGTTAAGTGGTCTGGTCATTGTTGATCAAGGTGGACATGGGATGGTGGTCTATAAACAGGTATGTGCTGGGCACCCTGGAAGCTTAGCACGCTCTTCCTTTTGTGTGTGGTCTCCATAAGGGTTTGGGCTGGGGAGTGTGACCAGCTCAGACATTCCTACTCAGGGTTGTGCAGGTGGTCAGGTCAACAAATGAGTTCAGCACCAAATGGGTCTAATCTCCAATCTGAGTGAGTGGGGGCTGGGGTTGTACTCATGGGACTGAAGGGTGGGAGGAAGGAACTAGACTCTGGGTGGTCTACTCAGTGCCTAGGGAGGAGGAGGGCAATCAGTTAGGGTGTCTCTCTCAGGGTAGCATTACCTGTGACTTTTATTATTACACTAGTTTCTGGGCAAAAAGTATTATAGATCACTTTTTCATATGGATAAGAATTATAGGAATTTCTCTCACTAGATTCAGCCGTGTTTGGTACTCAACCTCAATTACCTCTGATATAGTGCAGTAATATCACCATTATACTGATACGCAAACTGAGGTTGAGCTGATGAGATGCACCTGTTTGTGCCCTAAATATGAACTCAGAATAGAAGATATATTCTGATGTATACCTGGGCCATGAATGTATGTGCCAGTCTTTGGGCAGATCCTGATGTGGTGATTAGGTGAAGTGCGGTTAGTGATCTCTGGCCTCAGGAAGATGATGCTTTTGGCCTCCACAGCTATTTGAAAACCAACAAAATAAAACACATCACTGTAATAACGGAATGGTCCCTGTGAAAGTTCCCTATCCATGCTCCTGGAACATGTGGTGTAGTCCCTTGAAAGTGCAGGATGCTGGCCTGTGCTTTCCTGTTTACTTCCTGGCTTAACAGCAGGGTTTCTGCCTCCTCATTGCTCCTTTTTACTCCTGCTCCTTATGCAAGGCAGGTAGTATGAAGTTACTGGCTGAATGTGGGAATAAAGGCTGTTGTATGTTGAATTTAAAAGTGAGAATCTAAGATTAATGTTTAAATGTTTGAGATTAGAGTGAGGAATTTTTGTGTTAAGGTTGATCTTTCTTTTCCTCTCTTCTCCAACAAAAGTGTTCTGAAAAGATAGAGTTTTCTCCATTTTGGAACCATCACTCATCTTTTTTTTTCTCTGTTTGAATAATAATGCCAGTGTCCTATTCTTTGGGCATGTGTTACATTGTCAGATAGTGTAGTTAGATAGTTTACAAGCACTATTGAACATCAGCTAAGAACTCTCTGGCTTCATTCAGTATTTATAACCCAAGAGAAAACTGTTACTAATGTCGATTTTATAGATGAGAATACTGAGAAACAGAGAGGAGCTCTAACCTTGAGGGCACGTATTGTATATGTGCCCCTATATCCAGTATTAAAGATACTCCTCCTCTGTGCTGGGTCTCATCCTCAAGGAGGGTATGATTTTGATGAATAGAACCTCTGCGGATTTCAATTCTTAGAGTGACTGAGAAAGGTAACTGGAAAGTGAAAGATTCAGTTACTTGTCCAGTTTCACACTATAATAAAATTGTTAGCTTTGGGAATTGAACATAAATTTGTTTTTTCCCCTTAGGACAAATACTTGCACAATCTACTAAACCAGATCCAAAGTCAGCAATTTTTTTCTGTGAAAGGCCAGATAACAAACACTTCAGGCCGTGAGAGCTTTGTTGTCTCTATCCCAGATATTCAGCTCCATGATTGTTCTGAAAAAAACAGACTAGAACTTAGATAAATAATTATGAAGCTAAAATCTGAGTTCTCATAATATTCTGTTGATTTTTCAGTTGTATAATAAATGTAAAAACATTGCATTATTTTTTAATCACTGCACACAAATACCTGAGAACCACTAATAGGAGGATTTATTTTGCCTCATGGTTTCAGAGATTTCTGCTTATGATGGGTGGGAGAGGCTGGTGGAACAGAGTGGTTGCCATTGTGGCCTGCAGTAAGCAAAGAAAGGGAAATATAATAAAGAATAAGAGAAAAAAAGCCATGCTTCCATTAATACATCTCTAACAAGTTGGCTCACCTCCCAATCATGCCACCAGTTGCGTCCTTCAGGTTATTAGACACACTGAGAAGTATACTTTGCTAATCTTCCAGGCATTTCTAATCCAATCAAACTGACAAGCAAAATTTACTACTGCATATTCTTAGCTTTGAGGCAGAGCTCTTAGAAGACCACTGCTTGACTTAGCCTATTAGCCAAAGTGTACTAAATCCTGACATAAAATATTGCAAATAAATAGATCCAGTATATGAAATCACCTATTCATGACTGTTTTTCTTTCCCAACTCTAGATTCATGGTAACAAAATTACTCTGTTGAATTCACTCCATCTCTTTTTTTTGCAGCTGTTTTACTCTTTTGTTATCATTTTCTCAATAGATCACAGTATTGTACCCATGCATGAAAACTTGAAAGGTTCCTCATTCCTATGGTTATTCTGTAGCTATATACCGACCATTTTTTACACTTCTATGATTTTTCTTAGAATGTCAATTATTTTTGACAGAATAAATTTTTTATCTATTATAATTTGCTTTTAATAGAGAGAAGGGAATTAGATTCAGATGAAATTCAAACACTTGATATGTTTGGATGATAGAGAATGGGTTCGACTATGTTCCCAGGTAACATTAGAAGGGTTGTGATGTGATGTCAGAACTGTGGGTGCTGAGCCTCAGGGTGGAATTCTAACGTGCACACTCAGTCTTGCTCCACATCTGAAAATGCTACTTGTTCATAACCACGTTTTAGGAGAACTGGTGCACCAAATAGACAGCTAAAAGGTCATTGAACAAATGGCCATTAATCCAGCACATGGCCCATCCTTTCTGTAGTGAGCTCAGTTTTAGCTCAGCTTTTCCGTTTGTGTTTGTCTTTTTCAGTCTCTTCCTGTGTCACTGGCCCTCTGTAATTCCAGGCTCCTGTCACAGCAGGCATTCTCTCTTTAAGGCCCTTTGCTTCTGCCTACAAATTTCTCCAGCACCTTTATAACTTCTTCAAGGATTTCTTCTCAGAATCCAAGATTAGGTTATTTTCCAATTTTACATGCTTTCGTTGTGTCTCTATCTTACTTATTATTTGTTCAAGGTTCATTTTTATACTTCTATGCTATGTGAAGACTTTCCTGACATTGTAACCCCAGAGCCCAATTAACAAAACATTTTTAGATTCTAGTCATATGAATTTATTCCATTTAGTTGAAGAAAATGACTTTCATGTGTTCAGCATTTATCAGTTTTGTTTTGTTTTGACTCAGTGTCTGTTTAAAAGAGAGACATTCCTGAGTAACAATGAGAAGTTCGTGGTTTATGGCCCTGATGCAGATATGGGTGGAACTTTACCTAGCTTCACACTGTTAATCCATCCGGCTTTTGAATCTGGGTTTGCAGCGTGGTATCTGCTTATAGGCTGCAGTTCATGAACTTAAGTGAACAATGAAATGATTTCCCTTTCATGACCAAGGCAGCAGCTACCATGAGAATGGCTCTGACAATTAAAACAAAGGAAATGAGAAAGCCAGAATCTGTGTACAGTTAACTGAACTGATGTCTGGGATGGGAACAACAGAGGCAGCGCCTCAGACACATAGAACAAGGTCAGGTAGTTTTGAGTTATGTGTTTTTTCTGAGTAGTTTCCATCATGCTGGGCTTAAAAGGAATAAAAGCTGGATTTTCAGGTCTTCAGAATGTCAGTACTTTCATCTTAATATTTTTACAATAATATCTGCAATCAATAGACATAATGCTTTTACAATAAATGTATAGTCCCAACAAGAATTGTGCATTGTGTGTTGTCAGTCTAATAAGAGGCACTTTATTTTGAGGGAAAAATCAACCTCTTTAAACACCTCCCAGGGTTAGCCCATCTACTTTATAGTCTGTCAGCACAATTTTCTGAATTTCCTGTTCATGGCTAAGCACTTTTTAAAAAAAAGATTTGTGGCTTCTAATTGCTTTTACTTCTTTGTGAAAACAGTCTAAATTCTAAGAAAAGGGAACCACAGGTTGGCAGAGCTCTTCTGGAGGTTGGGTACTATAGTCACATAGTTCACAGTCCCATGCATACTGGACCCAGATGGGAGTCCAGTAGGGATCATGTCCCCAATAGTCATAGATGGTCAGTCACAGGTTGGGGATATCTTCTTAAGAACTTGAATTTGACAGTGAAGTCCAGAATGTATGTCTTTGACCACATATCTCCTATAACATGTATTTCCATGGTATTCTTTTTCCATTATGTTCCCATTTGCCTAGAATTTATACCTTACTATAATGTTACCTTTGGGGGGAGACTTGCTGTCTTCATGAGCATTCACTATTCTGTGCTGAAGGCTGCACTTTGGGTATTTTCCTTTGAAGCCTGATCTATGTCCTGCACTCTTTTCTATGGCTTCAAGAATAGAATATTTAGATACTTGTCTGAAAATTTATATGAAGTATATCTTTCTTTTTTCTTTCCCTGAGTTTTTTCCCTTTTAAAAACAAACAACAATCCATAAGTCAACAAAATAAAAGCAAACAAAAATGGCATTACTGAAGTAAAGGTTTTGGAATAGACATTATTTCTTTGGAAACTATCTTTACACCAAAAGTTGTGTTCATAAAGTGGAACTATTTGTTCTCTTATTGGCATCTGTGTCATTTGGATTCTTATTTAGAGTTTGTTCTCTCAGTAAAAGGTTTTAAATTTCAAGCATAGAGTTTAAGGTGGCAAAAATATAGCCTTTGATTTTTTTGGGGGGGGCACACAATGACTCATGACTGAAAAAAATTAAATAATTGCAAAGTTTACAAAGAATTTC
Source organism: Zapus hudsonius (assembly GCA_004024765.1). Lineage (NCBI taxonomy): Eukaryota > Metazoa > Chordata > Mammalia > Rodentia > Dipodidae > Zapus > Zapus hudsonius. The sequence continues at coordinate 31,497 of PVHP010009368.1, read as the reverse complement.
ATTGTAAAAGTATTAAAATGAATTTATATTGTGTGTATTTTTTGTATAATCAAGAGGGGCATCTTTTAGCCAGGGAGTCCTAGGAAGACTTCACTATAGACATGAGACCTGTCGGATAGGTAGTTGTTTGTTAGTATGAGAAGGATTAAAGGGAAAACTCCCAGCAATGCCCTACAGCTGAGGGGGGGGGGTCAGCAGTCAGGAAGTGAGGAAACACCAGTGCCATTTTGCATGAATCAAGCTTATACCTCTATCAGAAGTCAAGTAGACACCCAACAGCAAGCATATTCTGCCAACAAGAGCCATTGTGAATTTTCATCTTTTGTTTTTATTTGTCTTGTGTTGTCATTTAAATATATCAAGTAAATATCACTGGATCATTGTCATAAATTCTGGAAAAATTCTGCCTAGTGGTAATCTCTGAACCAAAGTAATCACAAAAGTCCTGTGGAACCATTTAAATAGCTCTAAACGGACATTGTTCTCACATTGTTTTTAAGACATATATAAAACACTCAGCAATGCTTTAAAATATTTTGTATTTATTACTGCCATTCTTGACCTAAGATACTATAAATAAAATAGAAAGGAATTTATAGAAGTCAAAGGAATATAAATGAATTTTAGTTTGACATTCTTATTTTTGTATTGTTTTCTTGTGTTTCCTTAAATAATAAGTATGGGGGATTTGACCTTCAACTTTGCTGACTATCTTGTTTTTTGTTTTTTCCTTTTTTGCCTACTTTAGTCTAACGGGATTGCAGCCATCATTACTATTTTGGTGTTATTGTTACTTCTGGGCATTGGTTTGATGTGGTGGTTTTGGCCTCTTTGCTGCAAAGTGGTAAGAGAGATTTACAACTCTGCTTTTTTTTACTTATTTTTTTAATCTGTAAAATATGAAGTATGGCTTGAAATATAAATGAAATATGAATTTAAATCTCAACTATTATGTTAATATAATAAATTCTAGAGAACATGTGTCAATGTCTACCATAAAATTTGATCTCAAAAGCAGTTTAACATCAAATTTTTGGGAAGAAGTGTTGAGAAATGTAAGAAGAGTTGAGATGAAAGTTTTCTCTACTCGAGTTCAAGAAAAGTTCAAGAAAACCAGTTGTGGTGGTACATACCTTTAATTTAATCACTAGGGAGACAGAAATAAGAGGAGGATCTCTGTAGATTGGAGGCCAGCCTGGGATGACAGAATGAGTTCCAGGTCAACCTGGGCTAGAGGGAGCCTCTACCTCTAAAATGAAAAAAGAAAAGAAAAAAGAAAAGTTCAAATGAATTATTGGGGACACTGATAATCCATCTGTTTTAAAAATGAACCTATTGTATATTTTTCCCTCTTTGAAGCATTTATTATCTTAGGGTCGTCTTTGTTTGCACATGTAACTATTTTAGAAAGAAGCAGGTGTTCAGGTAGAGGAATGGGACTTGTGTGATTTCTATGGAGGTCTTACCAGCTTGCCTCTAGCTTTATCTAACAGTTGTTTAATCGCATCACTGACCTCAGTCTCCCTAGTGTTGCTGGTGCTAAAAGGTGACAATGGGCATGGGATCTTTCCTGAAGCTCCAGTGCAGAGTCCACTTCTTTATTTGTTCAGCTTTGGGAAACTACATATTTGCCTCAGGGTGTTTTTTCTATCTTTAAATCCTGTAATGTTGGTTAAGAATTCATCAGGGAAAGGCCATCTGATTTTAAGGAACCATGTGATTAAGTTAGACTCATTTGGACAATCCAGGATCATCTTCCATCTCAAGATCCTTAATCATATCTGCAAAATCCCATTTGCCATGTAAAGGACTTTATTGCCCATACCAAGGAATTAAGTCACAGACATCTTTGCACAAGCATTATTCTGCTAACATGTGACTTCACACCTGTGAGCATGTCTCATGTAATTGATTTATCCAGGTTTCATTGAAAAGTATATCCCAAGGGTCTTCTTTCAAAACATTCTACTATTCATCCTGGAAGTGTTGCTACCTTTGAGGTCAGCACACTATGCAGAATTTCATATTCTGTAGACCATGGGCATGTTTAATGTTGGCAGATTACCTTTCTTTGCCCCCACATCTTCCTTGCTAACTATTATCAGTGACCTTGCAATTTCAGGTCTTCTAAAGGAGGTTTAAAGTAGGGACAAGTTAAAGGAAAAATTCTGCATTCAGCCCCTGGCAAATGTGCACTGATCATGGAGCAGCGACTCTACTAGGAGCTGGAAATTCAGACGCTTATGATGTGATGTGCTAATCACATCTGCATATGGAGACAAGGAAATGTGGGCTACTGAGTATGAATACAGGAGTAGACACAGGAGAGTTCCAGAGAATGTTCATTGTATGTAGATCCCAAACTGAGTTTGATTAATGAATAAGATGCTGGCTGTTAATGAGGGACACTTTATATAAGTGCATTGTAGAATTATCATCTTTTTTTTTGGTATGCCTTTGGAGTGACCTTCCAAGAAAATTAGTTTGAGGAAGGCTTCCTGCATCTTCTAGGAAGTTGGGACTCAACTGGAAATGATAAGCACTGAAGAGATTTGGTCAAAGTGACCCCTTCATGAGTATTATTTGCTGCACATTAGTGCCAGGCCTGCTCCTAGTGAGGAGCCAGGTTGTATCTGGGTTCTGTCATTGAGTGAAATGGGAGGCCAGTGATAATGTACCTTTATGTGACCAGAGGAAACAAAGTTTACTAGAGAAAAATGAAGAGATATGAAAAGAAAGGGAGAGACTAAAACCTTGTGTCGAAAAAGATCTTGAGTATTTCGGAAAATGTTGGGAAACACTTTGCAGCATGTTTATTTTTCTCTTTTTAGAGACCATATTTGTGCAATGCTGAAACTAGAATGTGGCCAATTAAATCATTTTTACCTGTACTAAATTATTAAGGATCAATTACGTTGATTGTTATCATTACCATTATGGTAAAATTTTAATGGGAAATGAAGCATTTATTTCAACTTGGAGTTGTACACATTTCCTTTTGCTTCAGTTTATTTTAAGCACTAGCAGCAAATATTTAAATCTATTTTTCTGAAACATGACAAAATAGCCTCAAGTGTCTTTCATCAGACACTTAGGATGTGCCCACTATCTCCTTCATGGACTGGGTAAGTTTAGGAATACTCATCAGGACACATAGCCAGGAAAAAATGTCCTGGATAGAGGTCTTGATATCAGTCATATGTTCCTCACTCCACCATTTTAAATCTTCTGTAATTTTAAAATACAAATGGTGAGTCATATTTTATATAGTGATTGAATCACTCTATAGAGAATAAAATTCACAGAAATCTAATGAATGACCCTGTGTCAACATTGTTCCTAATATTTTAAAGAGTCTCAGTGTTATTTATTTATTTTCCTCCATAATGAAAACAAATCAAAACAAAACAAAACTTGGGCTTTGGCTGTAGGGATTTCACTGTGAGGAAAGGATGAGCAGACTCATTTCCAGAGGGTGATACAGTTTGGAAAAGGAGCCTGTGTTAGAATGAATGGAAATCTCTGAACATATCTAAACAGGTCATCATTCCTGGAATCTGTAACTGTCCTCTGGGCAGAGAGAATTGTGGGCTTTGCAGACATAATTAAACTAAGGCTGTTGGTATCAAAGAATTTCCCTGAGTAATTTTGATGGACTCTACATGTAAACATGAGATTTATGAGAGGGATACTGAGGGAAATTGGATAGAACAGGAGACACAATACAATGGGGGTGGAGATTGTAGCCACAAGCCAAGGAATGCTGGAAGAGGCAAGAGGCATGCATATTCTCCACTGGAGCCTACAGGGGGAGCCAGGTCAGCCAATGGGTGACTTTTAGCTTTGAAGGGCTCAATTCAGAATCCTGACTTTGAGAATTAAAAGAAAAACTCCTGCTGCTTTAAGTGTTTTTCTAACTTTGGTAGCTGCAAAAAGAAACAAATATATCTTTAGAATCATTTGGTACTTTTGAGTTGAAAATAGCTACTTAGGGATATAGATTTTGGGAATTAAAATCAGAATATCCATTTTGCTTTCTTTTGGATAATTTTCAAATAAGTATGCATAATGCTGAGAACACTGAGCAGAACTGACCCACTGTCGCAATGTCAAGAAAGCAGCTTTATACTGTTCAGTATGTCTAGAGCATGTATGTTATTAGGATCACTGGACAGCAACAATCCATAGACATGTTTCTCAGAATGCACAAGAGGTATCCAGTGCAAATTTATCCAAATGTAGCCATGGAACCATTGATTCTTGAAGGCTAGAGCTCTGGCTGGGCAGAGGATATGAAGACCTGAGACATTAAATGCTACATCCTCGAAACCAACCTGTGTCTGGTTTGCTTTACCAGATTGATAACAGGGAACAAGAAACAAAGTCAGAACCTTTCCTTACAGGTTATTGTATGCTGATTCCAGCCAAAATTTGTAGTGTAAAATTGTACCTTCTTGATGACACAGAATTAAAATTACGAGGGAGCAACGATTTAGCATTATTTGTTTAAAACCTTTTCCTCTTGTAAATGAAGCATTTCATGAAGGTTGGCACAGTATGTTTCACTCAGTATAGACCTGACATGTTACACAGCAAATGTCTCCTTTTAGACACTGCTTCTTAAACTGTATCATTTCAGAAAATTGACAATGTAGTATTTATCTCTTGACCTAGGAGTCGCCTTTAACATAGGTTGCCCTGTTGCTCATCATAACAAAAGTTCTTTAACCACTGGGATACTGTACTTCAAAGAACTTATAGTCACAAAAGATTTCCAGTTAGTTTTACATTGATTTCATTTAAAATTTGCCACACATGGACACACAATAGGAATCATGGCGTTTGTAATTCTATTTAATAATATTTTTATTGTAATAAAATTATGAAGTCAAATCAGTTTAACTTTTGCCTAATTGTTGCAACATGTAACCCAAAGGTGATTTCCAATTCAGGGATGTTGGATGGAACAACAATACATCTTTCTTTTAAAACCTAACTTAAGTCCATCATTCATGATTTCCATCCACTGACCACAAGATTTTACCATTTCTGAAGACTTTTTCACCATTAGTAAACACAGATAGTCAGTATCTCATTTATAGCTCAGATATTTTTGAAACATAGTTTTCATGCAACTTCAGAGCTGTGATAGTTACTAGATATATTACTTGATCTCATTATGTAATGAGTTAATAAAGAAGCATTATATTTCTGTAGCACAGTTTTTTTATAGACTTGATAAGCATATTACAATATAATTCAAGTCTTTTAAGTCCTGGGTATTTTTGACTTACCTTAAATATTGTGGGAAGGGGCTCTAGGTTCAGCCCATTGCTCAAGTAAGGCATGAGATTTAAAAAAATGCAAAACCCCTTGTCATAGATTATCTGGCCACTCAAGGTGCCTTGAGTGTACAAACTACCTTATAAAGTTCAATCTTAGCATTATTTAAAATATTTTTCAAGAATGAAAGAGAGAGGTGATGCTATTTAAAGTGTCACATTTAGTGTCCTTGGTGTGCTTACATTGACCAAGAAAAAGCAAAAATCAGAACAAATGATACTGGGAGGACTTTAGTAATACTTGTAATGGAAGAGCCCTTATGACAAGCTGAATGATCAGTTGCTGCCATTAATTAGTGAGTGATTGCTGGTGTTGAGTTCACAGACTTTATAAGGAAAAAAAAAAAACTTACAGGAAGTCTTCCCTTGCCGCCTATTTGGCATTTTGCTCACTGAGAATCCCCTCATCTGTCCTCCATCACAGCTACTTTTCTTTAGTAAAGACTTCAGAAGCACCTTCCCTTTTCCTTACATGATGAGTCTGGGAGGCACAAAGGGTTAAAACAAAACTCCATATGAATTGAATGGTGAATGAGATATCAGAAAATGTAAAGGTTTTCATTACTGTTTAGCTTAGGGGATATATTGAGTTTATGGCAGACGTGGTTTTACTAAACAGGATAGCAGACTTGACAGGCATCATTAGGGAGATACAGACATACTCTGCAAAATTACAGATGTAAGGCTAACGAGGTGGCAAATGAAGGCTTTCTGGAGTGTTGTCAGTGAGTGTGCTATACAGCTGCAGATAACAATGCAATTTGCTGGAAATGATAAGTGTTCACTTTGCTCCAGCATCCTTTCAGCCTCAAAGGAAAATTGTAAGTTCATTTTTCTTTAGTGTATTTAGGACATTACAGAAAGACTTTGTGAATCTTGATCAAGAAAAGAACTGAAATACTGATCTTTTTGAAGCTCAAATTGCTTGTAAGTTGAGTTTCACAATGAGGATATATTTGATGGAACTATACAGAATAGGTTTCTTAGCCACTAGTACACAAATGACTGTGCTGTTCTTTTAAGTAGTAATAATGCTTCTATGTGGAACTTATATTTTTTAATCATTGAAGAGAGCTTCATGTGCTTTTATTGAGTTGCTTTTGAAGCAGCCTGATTTTGGGGGGGAATGACCAATAAAGCAGAAGTAATTTAAATTTTATATGCCTTCCTGCAGCCATTAATTAAAATGATTTATGTTTGGTTGCCTCATGAAATACAGTGTGATGTTAGGATGTATTGCTTCCATGGTAATATTTCCCAACAGAGTATCATTTTTGAAATGGTATCAAATTCATTCTGTTCTTAGTTTATTTGCTCTATAGAAGTATCTTCACTTAACTCCTAGCAGAATTTACTTTCAACTGCTTTCCTCAGGTCCTATTTGACCTTGCAAATTATAGTTATTATCTAGATTTCTGGCTATTTTTTGATCCATGTAAGATTCTTTGAACATTGAAGAATTTACTAAGGAGGAGAAAAAGAACGAGATAATCAGGACCATATTTTTGTCTGTATGTTGAAAACATCCAACTTCATGAGATTCAGAACAGAACTTCCCAAGTAACAACAAAGAGAACTTGGTATTTATGTCGTTCAGAGGAAAGTCACTGTCTTTGCTCCCCAATTTATATCAGGGAGAAAGGGAAAAAAACAAATGAAGACCCATGTATATTTTAAACAAATTCATGTCAATATTAAGAATGCTTTCTCTATTGTCTGTGGGCTTATAGGCAATTAGACAGCCAGAATCCCTTCTGAAATACTACTTGATGTACAATCATTATACAGTATCTTTTTTTAAAATCCAAAGCCGTTCAATGTTGACAGTTCTTTTCACTCTTTTCTGAATATCGGAACATATGATTGCATCAAGCTGGCTTCAGGCTCCCGTGCTGACATTTTCTAGCGCAAAGAATGCCCACATCACTCGAACATTTGAAAAGTGTTAATGAGCAGATCAAAAGGACTGTTGCCTGAAGCAGCTATTTTTTTTTAAAGAAATCGGCTCTCCTCCAAACTGAAATCTTCATTCTAGCAGCTAAGTAGATGAGATGTAATCCTCCCTGACGATGATAATAACAAATGAAAAAAAACTGGAGAAGAATCAAACTCTGCATATGGTTCATAACGTGGTGAACGTGTTTTCCAGAATTTTCAATACAGAGCTGAAGGCTGGGAAGTGGAAAAAATGCTGGCAACTAGGCAATATTATGCCTTTTAAAATCTGCAAATTCTCATAAAATATGGTGCATATGAATACATCCTTCCCTACAATGAATGTGCTCTTGTTCTATTTAATATAAGAATGGGATTCTTGTGACTTTTTATGTATTTGGACAACAGTAAGCTTTCTTTCCTTCTTTACTTAATTTTACTAAAATGTAGGGCTATGAGTTTTTTTTGTTTTAACTTTTTGTTAATAGCTTCTATAATTATAGACCACAAACCATTATGATTTCTTCACATTTCCCACTTTCTCCTATATTTCTCCCCCCTCTCAATTAGTCTCTGTTTTGTTTCGGTGTCATCAACTTTTCCTCCCATTATGTGCAGGTATTATCAGATGCTGTGAAGTCATGAATATCAAGGCCATTTTGTGTCTGGAATTTTGCTTTGTAAGCAGTCCTACACTTCCTTTGGCTGTTGCTTGTCTTTGTGAGGTAGGGTCTCATTCTAGTCTAGACTGACCTCGAACTGTGTGTTTCACCACACCGGGCTGGGCTGTGAATTTGATCCAGACTTTTGCCATTTTTGGCTTATGGGAAAATGGCAGTATTGTCCAAGTCCACATAAAGATTTTTGTCTAATCTCTCTCTCTCTCTCTCTCTCTCTCTCTCTCTCTCTCTGTTTAACAAAGGAATGAGTTATCCTATGACTTTTTAATGATATCCCTGGCTTTGGTAAACCTCTCCTTCCCTTTCTTTCCTTCAAGCCTTCTCCTATACCCCCTAGTATTCCACCTTTCTTACTTGTCTACTGTTCCCTCCCCTTCCTCCCTCCCTGCTCATTGCTCCGTTCTAACTTCCTGACCTCTGATGTCTCTAACTCCAATTTATATTCAAATCTAAAAACTCAAGGTTAGGATCCACCTATGAGAGAGAACATTTACCTTTCTGAGCCTGGATTTAGTATAATTTTTAATGTCCATCTATTTTCTTTCTTTCTTTTTGTTTTGGGGGTAGGGTCTCACTCTAGCCCAGGCTGACTATGTAGTCTTGGGCTGACCTCCAGCTCACAGCGACTTTCCTACCTCAGCTTCCCAGGTGCTGGGATTAAAATGTGTGCACCACTATCCCCAGCTATAAATTGATGTTTTTTTAAAATTTGTTTGTGTTTGTATTTTTTGAGGTAGGTTCTCACTGTAGCCCAGGCTGACCTGGAACTCACTCTGTAGTCATAACCTGGCCTTGAATTTACAGTTATTCTCCTACCTCTACCCAACAAGTGCTGGGATTAAAAATGCACACACCACATCTGGCGAAGGACCATCTATTTTCCTGTGAATTTGTTTCATTTTTCTTTACAGCTGAGACAAACTCCATTGTGTATATGTTCCACATCTTCAGTTGATGGACATTTGATTGATTCCATTTCCTAGCTGCTCTGAATAGAGCAGAAGGTACATGGATGAACTAAAGTATAGAGTCCTTAGGGCATATATCCAGAAATATATAATTGCATCACATGAGAGTGAAGAGGAGAGGGAGTGAGAGGCAGAGATTGGGGAGAGAGAGGAAAAGAGGGGAGAGAGGAGGGAAGAGAGAGGAGAAAGAGAGGAGGAGAGAGAGGAAGAAGAGGGGGAGAGTTGTTTAACTTTTTAAAGAACCAACTCTTTGCTTCATTGATTCGTTTTTGTTTTTATTTCTATTTCATTTTATTTTTCCCTTTCTTTTTCCTTCTTATTGTTGTTGCTTTGAGGTAGGGTCTCATTCTAGCCCAAATTGACCTGAACACATTCTCTAGTCACAGGCTAGCCTCGAACTCATGGTCTTTCTCCTACCTCTGCCTACCAAGTGCTGGGATTAAAGGCACACTCCACCACACCTGGCGTATTTCATTGATTTTTAAATCTGATCTTGAGTATTCCTCTCCATTTGGTGCTGCTCAGTTTGGCTTGTTCTTGTTTTCCAGAGGCATCGAGACACATTGTTAAGATACTGCTTTTGGAATGCAGACAGTTAGAGCTGTAAACCTCCCTCTTAGGATGGCATTCTTTAGGTCCCATGGGTTTTGATATTTTGTTTTTGTTTTTATTCAGTTACAGGAGTTTATTTCTTTCTTGATTTATTCGATGACCAATCCATTAGTCAACACTGTGTTATTTAATCTCCAAAAGTTTATGTATTTTCTTTATTTTTCTTGTTGTTAATTTATAGCTTTGTTGCATTGTACTTGGATAAAATAGGAGGAGATAATTTAATTTTCATAATTTTTTGAGTCTTGCTTTGTATCCTAATAGGAGATGTCTTTTAGATAAAGTCCATGGGCTGCTGAGAAAATGTATTCTGTGGTGTTTGGATGGAATGTTCTATAAATGTTTGTTAGGTCCATTTGACCTCTGCTCTCATATAACTCCATAGTACCTGTGTTTATTTCTGTGTAGATGAGCTATACATTGCTGGTAGTGGGATATTGAAGTCACCCACTATTGTGTTGCAATTTATCTCTTACTTTATATGGAGTATATTTTGATTTATTAAATTAGGTTCACCCGTGTTTGTTCATATATTTTTAAAATTGTAATGGCCTCTTGGTGAATTATTCTCTTATTTACTATGAAATGACCTCTGTCTCTTCTGATTCACTTTGGTTTGTAGTCTATTTTGTCAGATATTACAATAGCAACACCTTCTTGCTTGATGGTTCCATTTGCTTGGAATGTCTTTTTCCATCCTGTCACCCTACCTGTCCTCAATGACAAGGTTCATTTCTTGAAGACTGTGAAAGTGTGGATCTTTGTATTTATATATTTTTGATCCAGCCTGTTATTCTGTGTCTTTTGATTATGGAGTTCAGACCATTCTTTGTCAAAATTAGCGTGTGATTTCATCCCTATCATGTTGATGTTTTTGGTGGAGCTTCGAGTTTCCTTTATTTTGATTTGCTTAGTAACTATCCTAGCATTGGTTATTGTTTTTCCTCCTGCAGCCTTATGAACATGCTAATTCTTCTCTGGAATAAACTAGATTTTTCTCTCTTGCAACTGTTAGTATGTTTTCTTTGTTCTGTGTATTTAGTGTTTGATTACAAATGAAATGAAAATGATCTCAGTTTTATTATGTTCAGACTTGGTGGAATGGAAGGAGGTATCTTAATCATTCAATAGTGAGAGAACTTCAGACAACACTTGAAAAACTAAGAATGGATGTCTAATTCCAAAGTTCTTGAGTAAAACCCAGCAATTCCTTGATTTGATTTTTGGGCATTAGAACTTCTAACACATTCTGATGAAGAAAGTGAATGATTAAATTTTGGTTATAAAAATATCCACCTGGTGACAAAAAATAGAATGAGGGATGGGTTAGAGACAAAGAATCTAGATGCTTAACTATAAGAATACAGTGTAACCATTAATGCCAAAAGTTATTATAATTATAAGCTATTAGTCAATTTCATCAATATTATTAGTTAAAATGCTGAGAAGAGATGAAGAATGATAGATTCAACTGTTTTGTCTGTACATTTATTATAATAGCTAATCCACACTTTAAAATCAGTTGTAGAAATAGCAATTTAGATATTCACTAAATAGGGCTGGAGAGATGGCTCAGTAGTTAAGGCACTTGACTGCAAAACCTAATGACCTGGGTTCAGTTCCCCAGTACTCACACAAATCTGGTTGCACAAAGTAACACGTGTATCTAGAGTTCATTTGCAGCTGCTAGAGGTCCTGGCGTGCCCATTCTCTCTCTCTCTCTCTCTCTCTCTCTCTCTCTCTCTCTCTATTTTTGCAAATAAATAAATAAATAAATGACGATATTAAAAATAAATTCACTAAAATTATTGTGTACTACAGAACTTTAATAAAATGACCAATACTGCAGAAACATTTGATAAAAAATGGTTCACTTCTTTACTTCCCAACCAACTAATAATCTCAATAGAAATGCAACAATTTTCTTAGCATTCAAAACTATGAGTTTCTCTCTGTTGGTAAGAGAAATTTGTGTTTGTGTGCACTTGCATATGTGGGTATGAGTGCCCATGGTACAACATGAGTATGGAGGTTGGAGGACAACTTTGAGGTTTATATGCTCCACCTTCTTTAAGACAGAGTACCTTGTCCTGGAATTGAACTGCAAGACATCAGAAACATCAGACTAGCTTGTCCAAGAGTTTTTGTAACTTCCTGGCTTTACCTCCTATTGTTTTAGGCACATTGAGATCACAGACATATGCATCATATTGAATCAAGTTTTATGTGGGTACTAGGGAACTGAACCCAGAACAACAGGCTTTGAAAACAAGCACCTTTTAATATCTCAGTCATCTCCCTAGCCCATGAAGTACTTCCTTCTTAAGAAAAAGAAATGTATAGCATAATAACCTTAAATTAGTTTTATTTGACTACCATATTATTTTATACCTTTGTGTTCCACTGGTATTTGTTTCATGGCTAATTATAAAAAGAAAACATGGATTTTTTTCAATATTACTAAAAACTGGAATGTTTCTTGCTAGAATAATATTAAATTTAAAAAAGTAAGCATAAGTAATTTCATTTTATATAGTATTCATAAAGAGATTCAATAAAATTCTTGTACTGTCTAGATAAACTCATGTAATTTACTTTTATGATCTGTATATTTTACTGTAGTTTAGAATTCACACAACTTTGAGTGGTGAAAATGTATTTAAAGAAAATTTCAAGCCAGTTGTCCAAATATTACCAATGACATTAAAATTTGAAATCTTTTTCATTAAGGAAAACAAAAAAAAATTACAAGCACAGACTAATAGGTTTAATCCCCATGTTCGAGTCACTCAACTTTGTGTGAGTCTGTTTGCATTTGTCTCCTACCTACCCCTTCATCCCAAATCATTGTGATGAAATGTTGGGTCATACACCATTTCCTTTGGAACTATCTGTGTCTGGCCAAATTAATCAGTCTTTTAAAACAATGGCCATGATGATAGGATTATACTGTATGATAATGATAAGTCAATGATGTAGAAGTGGCACCTCATTTAAAGGTCACTATGGTTTTAGCATTAAAGAAATAATGTTGTAGATCAAGGTACATTGAGGGACATCTCTGGAGTTAACACAGGTTATTGCCAGTCTGATTTTTTTAATTCCTATTTTGTTTTTAATGCTTATATTTACACTTCGTTTTATTATTTATTTATTTTTGGACCAGGTTATCAAGGATCCTCCACCTCCACCTCCACCTGCTCCAAAGGAGGTGAGTATTTAGTAAAGTTATATGGTACATCCTGCCCCTATGTAAATGCCATTCCCAAGGTAGATCAATTCCATCTGTATAAGCGTTTTACTTTATGAAAAGCAGTTGTTGCTTTGTGTCTTTCATGGGTCAGAGGAGTGAGTACTTCACTGATAGACATAGAATGACCAGAGGCTCAGGAAGACACAGACATTTAACATACTTTAACGGTGACATATTAACAGTCCTGATGTCACTTATTTTGTCTATGAAAGGTTGAAATATCCAAGATGGCATTTTAAAGATGCTATTGCTTTCATTACCATAATTGTTTTTATAGTACTCTGTTAGCCAAAATTATATTAGCAATGTAAAATAAGAAATGCACTATGATCGTGCATTTTTCAAAGCCTCTTAAATGTTTATTTTTTCAATATAAATTTAATATTTCAAATTGTTTATCTTTTCACACTGAATTTCACACTTTAAACCTGCATACGCTGATAGTTTTTTTTAAAAAATTATTTATTTATTTGCAAGCAGAGAGAGAGACAAAAACACAAAAACACAGACACAGACACACGCACGCGCGCACGCGCGCGCGCACACACACACACACACACACACACACACACACACACACACACACAGAAGGACAGAAAGAGAATGGGCATGCCAGGGCCTCTACCCTCTACAAAGAAACTCCAGATGCATGCACCACTTTGTGCATCTGGCTTTACATGGGCGCTGGGAAATCAAACTCGGGTTGTTTGGTTTTGCAGGTGAGCACCTTAACAGCTGAGCCATCTCTCCAGCCCCACTGATGGTTTTATGAATTGCTGAAATGCTGTCCTAACTTTAATGCTTTATTTTTTAAGTTTGATGAATTTGTTTACATTTGATGAATAAATGATGTTAATATATAAAAAATAAAGCAGTTTCTGATAATCAAGATATGATAACAAAGGTAGGTAGATATTTGACAAAAGCCAGGGGTCTTCATCTTCTGAAGATCTTCACCACTTAAAAATTTATCCCGGTCTTCCTGGCCCAAGTCAGTTGTTACTGATGGGTGCTATGCCTCTGGACCGTCTCCCCCACCACGGCTCTCACAATCTTTCCGCCCCCTCTTCCGCTCAGTTCCCTGAGTCGTGGTGGGTGAGTAATAAGGCTGCTTTAATGTTGCGAGCTTAGAGGTCGATATACAGGATCCCTTGCCACAAGGACTAATACAGACAGCCCACGAAGGAGGATATACAACTGATCAGGGATGGGGAGGGGGGGAATTGGGGAAGTCGGGATAACAACGCATGGTTTGCCCACTAAATAATGTAACTCATTATGGACAATAAATATTAAATTTAAAAAAAAATTTATGCAAAAAAGGGCTGGAGAGATGGCTCAGCAGTTAAGGCACTTGCCTACAGTGCCTAAGGCCCCCAGTTCAATTCCCCAGTACCCACATAAGCCAGACCCACAAGGTGGTGACCCTGGTGCGCTCTCTCTCTCTCTCTCTCTCTCTCTCTCTCTCTCTCTCTCTCTCTCTCTCTCTACTTGAAAAATGAATAAATAAAAATTTATTCACATAAACTTGAATATACCTCTATATCATTTATATGATTTTACATTTTTGATAATGATTGAATTATTTAAAACATTTAAATGTGACCTGATTCTGACTAAACACTCGTTTAACAAAGCAGTCAAACCCATTTTAAAACCTTACATCTAAACAGGAGGAAGAAGACCCTTTGCCCAACAAGAAATGGCCAACTGTAGATGCCTCCTATTATGGTGGTCGTGGGGTTGGTGGAATTAAAAGAATGGAGGTGAGTATCTTTAAAAACAGAAGCTGCAAACCTGAAATATGCATTTGTGGTTTGTAGGATGATGAAAATTTTGGCATAGCATTATCCATTTTTACTTTTTACCCATTTTACCCATTTTCCAGTGTCTTTTTTGGGTACATTTCTTTTCTGTGAAATCATCCCAGTAGTCTCAAAAATATTTAAGAGCAACTGCATTCATTAATCAGAGAATTGCATTGATAAGATTTCTGAATTCTAAAGGGAAAAATGGGATTTTTTTCCTCACTATTTTGGAAAAAAATTATTCCATGGAGCATCAGCTTTAAAGAAACCTGTCATTTAGATGTAATAGTGCTTTTCTTACCTTAGACCCAGTACTTAGGTACTAGTTGAGGAGAAAAATGTTAAAATATTCAATACCTTTTATATGACTTCATCATGGATACAGGGGAAGCCCATTTAAAACTCTCATCAGGTTCTTGTGATCACTTATTAGTTTGCAGATTTGGGGGTATCTTTGAGATCCATGGAACCTTTATTTGCTCTTGGGTTGGCAATAACTCAGAAGTTAAGGACCTGGGCCATTAGGGTTCTACAAAATTTCCACCGAGTGGGAGGCCTCCTGCCTCTTATCTTATGAATTCGATAAATGAAATCCACAGATTTAGAGCTTTAGGAAGGAGAGCTTTAAATAGAATGGGAGTTGAAGATAATGAATGAGCTCAGCGCTCTTGTCTAAGAAGGGAGCAGAAGGGGTTTCTCAGAAAATGGGGAGCCTACCTCAAGGTTTTGATCAAGATTTTGCATTTCTCTTTTGAGAATTGCTAAAGTGTTTGTGCAAGTCACCTGACAGTGATTCTTTCTTTCTCAACCACATTTGATTTTAAAATAATGCACCTTTTTTTCCTCCAGAGCTTGCCACTTTATTGCCAAAATGTCCTTGGAGGCATGTACCTTGTCGCCAATAAGTCATGGTAAAAAGCAGGTCTTTTGGAGAAGGTACTGCAAGTGCTTGCTTGTGGGTAATTGGAAATCTCAGCTGCCCAAGAGCAGCTGCTAAGCATAAAGAAAAAGAGACTATCATGATAAGAGTCTCCTAGGATGGCACACTTCCAGTGGTCTAAGACCTGTCCATAGGTCTCATCTCAAAGGATCTATCACCTTCCAATAGAGATAAACTGATGATCAAGCCTTAATTTAACATAGGTGCCCTTAGGAGCATTCCAGACACAAAGGACAGCAATTGTTTTATATTCCAGAGACAAGAGCCCATGCATACTCCTAGTTAGACTGTAGTTCAAATTTCAAGAGTTCTTGACTTTCAGTATATGAAGTTTTATCACCTAGCTTCCTTTCCAGTTGAAGGAATTCTGTGAAGATGATTCAGACCACCTTTAATGAGCCTGGGTTCATTTTTATTTAGAATAATTTTGGTCATATTGTGTGGAGAGTATTTCATTAATGGGCTGGAAAAGTACATGGCAATGAGTAACAAATAAGTAAATAAATAAATCTGAAAGCAAATACAGACATGACAAGGAGAAATACAATATACAAAATGAGCA
Source organism: Zapus hudsonius (assembly GCA_004024765.1). Taxonomy (NCBI): domain Eukaryota; kingdom Metazoa; phylum Chordata; class Mammalia; order Rodentia; family Dipodidae; genus Zapus; species Zapus hudsonius. The sequence goes on along the minus strand of PVHP010009368.1, from coordinate 15,397 downwards.
ATAAAATCTCTGAGTTGCAAAGGGAATGCCATTTGGAGAGGAAAGCCAAAGTATAATTGTTTTCAAAGCACACCTATTCAAACATGCCAATTACTTCCCTGTGCAAAAATGACCTGAAACAGGAGAAAGTAAATGAATTACAGAAATTTTGACCACATCTGAACTATAGAGCAAATCATCGTAACCGAGATTATATTGTCAGGATTGATATTTTATCTGGATTTTAATTTTCTCCTTTAAATTAAATATTTATTGAAGCTCTATGGTAATGGTGATGTGCAGAAATCTGGAACTCAGCTAATGTTAATAACAGCTGTTAGCACTACTAGTCTACAATATCTAATAAGCTCACATGTATTTTTCCTGCCAATTCCTTGTGAACTGTTTTTGTTCTATTTTCTAGATTCTGAAAGTACTTCTCTATGATATAATTCCTTAGTCATCCAAATATGCCCTGCAAACTATGGAATCTGATTTTTTTCCCCAAGAAATCCAAGTCGATTTGGAAGAATCTTGCTGTCTAGCTTGCCTTTACTTTCTTTTTCTGTATTTACAAGAAAACTACATACTTCTGACTCCTTTTAGCAATCTGTTCTGGTTGCTCCTTTTTTCTCTTAAGCCTTCTCAATGTAATCAAACTAAAACACTAAAGTTCACACATGTGCATACTCTTAATTGCTGCTAAGATCTATAGAAAACTTCTACAAGGTATGTCTTAGTTTTCGACTTTGAGTTGAAATAATTGAAGTAACTTTAAGTTGAAATAACTGAAAATGAAAACTGTTCATTATGATGATGGTGCAATTCCTTCAGGAACCAAAACTGGCATTTTCTTAGACCTCAGTGATTGTGACAACACTAGTTAGACCCTGGAAATGCCACATTGGGACAGAAGTCTTGTTCAAGTAGCTTCATTTTTTTTTCTTTTATAAATCTGAGAATAGTGCCAGTAATATTTAATCATGATGACCTTGGTGGTTCTAGGAAAGACAGTTTAGGTAAATGCATATGTTAAAATCTACCATTTGTGAATGGATCTAAATCTTACCGGGTCAGAATCTTTTTCTCAAAAACAAACAAACAAACAAAAAAGAAACATTTCTCTTAATTACATCTCTTTCTTTTCGTTTCCAAAATTGAGAGTTTATAACTGCAAGGAATGTGGTCTGACTTCAGAGTTATTTAATTCAATTATGCTATGTCTAAAGGGTTTACAAGTGTTAGTTTATCTGGGTGAAGACTCTGAGTTGAAAGAAAAGCCAGCTACATCCTCTGAAAAGAAAGTCAGCTACATAGCTCTCCAGGTTTAATGGTGTTTCAAACAATTTTAACAACCTCATAAAGAACATTGTAGTACCATTGATCACACTGAAAGATATGGGTACATTTTAATGACTCAACAGGGTCTATTTGAAATTGAAAGCCCTTCTAAAATTGTAGTAAAGAAAAGGTAAAAGCATATAAGTGGCTTTATGAAAAAGCTGTGAATAGTTCTTTCCTTGAAAAGAAATCAGATATGTCCCTACCCACCTATTCAGGTCATTAAAATGCTTAATAGACTTTCATTTTTTTTTCCTGTCTCAGCTCTACGCTTTGGACAGATCTTTCAGTTTCTTCTTAGTACTTTGCGTGTCTTACCTCTGTCCTCAGTTAATGAGTTAAGATTTCCCCTCTGCTCCTGGTTGGATAAAACTCTTGTCCAAAGATAGCATCCTATTCATGTACTGAATTAGGCTCTAATTTGACTCTTAATTTATGTTGAATTAAAAAATAAAGAAAATAATTGTGTGCATTTTTTCAGTATTTAAGAATTTCAGAGACTAAATTACTAAATTACTAAATTAAATTTCAGTAATTCCAAAGTGTTTCTGAGTTTTTCACTTCAAAGTAGAGTCTTTATCAATCTTGTATTTTTCAGTCAAGAATTGACTTATCATATAACCATACTCAGATGACAGTAAGAACTAAGACCACAGGGTAATTTGCCAAGTGAAATGTTACAAAGGAATCTCATAAATAATTGTTTTGCTCTCATGTGCAAAAACATGTTTCATCAATTACTTTATTGTTTTTATTCATTTTTAAATATATTTATAAGAAAGAGAGGGAATGAATTAATGAGAATGTATATGGACAATCAAGGTCTTCTTGCCACTCCAAAGGAACTCCAGGCACATTCTCTGTTCTTGTGCATTTGGCATGGCGTGGATACAGGGAAATTCAGTCTGGTCTGTCGGCTTTGCAAACAAGCACCTTTAACCTCTCCCTATCCCTTAACCTTACTTTTTCACTTAATCGAGCATGATGAAAAAATTCAAAGGGTTAACTATTTGGTATGAAGTAAATTTGTAAAATTAAAAATAATTTGAACTGTATTAACCCATTTCTTTTTGCTTATGTTCAAATATCCCTGCACTGCCAGTTACTGGCTGTAGTATCTTTGAACAAGTCGTGTTTCTTCATCTGGAAGAAAAAGTGTGATATCTCTTTGCATTACATATGATTTAGATGAAGACATACTCCTCACTCAATAAATGCTAACAATCACTACCTATCTGAGGAGTTATAAACTGTCATTATATTTCCATATAAACCACAAATGACTTCTTGTTTGACACCATGGAGAAATGGTTGCATCAAATTTAATTGATTTTATATGTTTAGGAAAATTTTTTCTGTCCTAGGGTCTTAATATTACATATAATAAGGAGTGATAAGAAGCCTATTTAATCTCAGATAAAAGGAACTGGGTTCTAATATAACCACTTGTTGAAGGATCATGAACCACTTCAGAGCTTGTTACCTTGGGGCACTTTCTGTCTGATAGCAGTGTCTCTCCTGCATTTGAAAGGTCCGCTGGGGTGACAAGGGATCCACTGAAGAAGGTGCAAGGCTAGAGAAAGCCAAAAATGCTGTGGTGATGATTCCTGAAGAAGAGACGCCTGTTACACCCAGACCACCTCGGCCCAAGGCCTCATACCAGACCCCACAGACAAAGTGGTACACGCCAATTAAGGTACATGCCCAAAGTTTATGTGATTAAACTTAAACCTCCTAGAGAAACTATAGCTTTTATCGTCTGTCTCCCTCGCCCCAGAGAGAGGAGTAAAGTAGATCAAATAGCAGATAATCCATTTTATGCTCTAGCAACTACAGGATTTCTTAGCACAGTAACCTCCCAATTTCATTTGTTTAATTGATGAAAGAAATGAAAGTGCATTCCCAGAGAATTCACAAATCCCATTACCTTTTAGGGTCGTCTTGATGCCCTTTGGGCTTTGCTGGCAAGGCAGTATGACCGGGTGTCCTTGATGCGACCTCAGGAAGGAGATGAGGTTTGTGCATGGGTATAGCTGGGAAAGAGCTCACTGTTGGGTCCGTGTAATGAAAGCAGTGCAATATTAATCAAAAACAATTTTAAAACCCCTGATACACTTAAGGAAGGAGTTGATAAGTTTGGCTACAAATTCATGTTACATAAGGTGTTTGATTATATTATCTGTTGTTGAAATACATTTTGAAGATGTAGTTTCGTTGTATTTCCCTTTCCAGTGATGAAAGTTGTGTACCCATATTCCAATAAGCCCACTCATTGCTTTAGCATTTGACTTTGAAGACATGTGTCCTGAGTTTTTTAATCTTAAGATTTCTGGGTATGATCTGAAGTATTCCTTCTAGCATTTTGTTGCAATGAGATCTGAGGGCCAAGTATCAGAACAGTTTTCTTTAGGTATCGTCATGTTTCCTGCTTTCAAAGGCTGCTGTAATCTAGTTTCTGGATATGTGGAGGTGTCCTTAAAGTTATATAGCATTATATAAATCTATAATAATCATAAATAGATACACATACATAAGTATACACACAGATTTCCCCACCAAAGGAACCCATTTAAGGCTTTATTTTTATCTTTTTTATTAATTTGCAAGCAGAGAGAGAGAGAGAGAAAGAGAGAGAGAGAGAGAAAGAGAGAGAGAAGGGCCTCCAGCTGCTGCAAACTGAATAACATTTATTTTTAGTCACAGGATATATTAATTTTGATTCAATTTATTAATATTTAAAAAGTATTTTGATTTCTTTATTCGAGATCAAGACAGAGAGAAAGAGGCAGACAGAGAGAGTGAGTATGGGCATGCCAGGACCTCCTACCACTGCAAACTCTAGATTCATGTGCCACTTTGTACATCTGGCTTTATGTCGGTGTTGGGGAATCGAATCCAGGCCATCAGTTTCCGAGAAAGCACCTTAATCTATGAGCCATCGCTTTAGCCCCTCAACTCAGTAATTTTCACCTTATGCATATACGTAGGTAATGACTGATATCTGGCAATATTGAGGGTTTGGGGTAAACAGCCTCTGCTCTTAAGAAATTTAAGATTTGTTTAAGAAATAAGATATATAGAAAATGTAAGATTTGGGCTGGAGAGATGGTTTAGTGGTTAAGGCCAGCAAAGCCTAAGGACCCAGGTTCAATTCCCCAGTACCCATGTAAAACCAGATTGTCAAGGTGGTATATGCATCTGGAGTTTGTTTGCAGTGCCTAGAGGTCCTGGCATGCCCATTCTCTCTCTCTCTCTCTCTCTCTCTCTCTCTCTCTCTATATATATATATATATATATATATATATATATATATATATATATATATATATATATGCCTTTTTGTCTTTTAATAAATTATAATAATATAATAATAAACATTTAAAGCCATTTGTATATTATAAAATATAAGGAAGGCTTGGAAACTACATTTTAAAAATAGACGTTCTTTGTTTGCAAAAAAAAATTTAAAGGGAAAATCACATCCTATCTTTAAGAAAGAGGAGTGAGGGAGAGAGGAGGGCTGAGGAAGGGGGGCGAAGGAAGCAGGAGAGGAAGAGACAAGACTAAGACTTTATGCTTCGTGAGAGACAGTAAAACACCATTGTTTTCAGGTTATGGCTAATGATTCCAAGTAGCACGGCCCCTTTCTGTCACGTTTGGTTCTCCCAAAAGCAGTCACGTCATTTATGCATGAATCGTCTCCTGCACTCTCCACCTCTGGAGAGTTGAGTCTTCTACACAAAACCCAGGCCTCGGGAACCACCCGGAGTCATGCCCAGAGAAGAGGCAAATCCCTCGCAGGTGAACCGCGAGCCTCCAAGTCCTTGATCAGGCAGCTGAAGTGCAGGCGAGGCATCAAAGCCGTCCCTCCTCCCCGCCCCGGGCGGCGGGAGAGAGGCAGGGATGCTGGCAGGTGGTCCCGACATCTGTCTGCTGCGCGGCCCCGCTGTCCGCCGAGGTGGTGCTGGAGCCGCCGAGCCCTGTTGGTCTCCGCTCGCTGCCCGCAGCCCGACTCCAAAGGCAGGAGCGGAGGACACAGCTGCGCTCGCAAAGTCGCCTTAGGCGCAGAGAGGAGATCTGAGGCCGCCCGACTCCGCGGCGGCGGGGCGACGGGACCCAAAGCCACTTCAGAGGCAACTTAGCGCTGCGACATCTGCCGCCAAGTTTCCAGGGAGTGACAGGGGACAGCAGGTACAGATCGAAGTCCCCAGTAAACAACCTCCGTGAAGCCAGGGACTCTTTTGAAGGGCCTCCATCAAACAGGCCAGAGTCCTCAGCAGGAGTTTGTTTGGTTTTCAAAGCAGTGTTTTGTGGTTTTCTGTCTTTGTTTTTTTCAATAACAAGGTAATTTATAAATGATGCATTACCATGCGTTCTTTTTTTTTATTTCTCTGAAAAAAGAGAGAAGCAGAAAGGCAAAGAAAGAAGAAAGCAATAGTTTTGGAGTTGTTCCACAAACCAATTAAATCTCCAAGGAGCTGGGATGGAGGTCATGCTAACCTTCAGAGCCTCCCTCACTCACCAGTAAGCACACATCCATTCCCACACTGCTTCACAGGTGTCCTAGTAGCGCCACTGAAACATATTTACTGCTGTTAAGCTTAGAAAGCTTCTTACTTCAGTGGATGTGGAATTGCAGACTTTTTTTCAGATGGCTGTAGATTTTCAGTAAAACAATCATTTAGAAGATTGCATTCACTTCAAGTTGTTTCTTATTTATAAATGTTTCATACTTGTCGTTGAATGTTCAAAAATAGAATGAACTCTCTTCTCTCACAAATAAAATTTTAAAAGTTAAAAAAATTAACTCTAAGCATTCTTGAGGGGAAAGAGAACACCTTCTACTCCCTGCATTGTAACAGAAAAAAAGTTATAAATTTATTCATTTCTCTCTCTCTCTCTCTCTCTCTCTCTCTCTCTCTCTCTCTCTCTCTCTCTCTGTGTGTGTGTGTGTGTGTGTGTGTGTGTACATGTATGCTCACACCTATGCTTCTATGGATGGGTTGCCAGAGTGCCAGGGTCTCTTGTTGCTACAAATGACTCCCTGCCCTGCTTTATGTTGGTGGATTGGTAATTGAAGCCTGGCTGGCAGGCTTTGAAAGCAAGTACCTTTACCACTGAACCATCACCTTGGGCCCCACAAACTTGTTTATTTTTTGCTGAAAGTGTTGCACAAGCTCATAAATGAATATATGTATAGCAATAGAACTCATTAAAATACTACCCTGGCAAGTAAGAGTTCTAGTACATGCATTGTAAGGTAATAAATAGTTTGTGGTCATGTAAATTACTATCATTCATAAAATTTGGGTTCCCTCATTTGATGACATAACTGTGTGACCACTGTGAGATAAAGGAGAGCTGCTGACTCAGATTCTTTGGAGCAGGAAGTAGCCAGGGAGCAATGGTCTACAGATCAATGCTAGTGTGTGGCACGTTCTCATTGGTCAGTGGTGAAATAAGCAGAAGTCCATAGTAACTTTCCAGTTGAGCCCGCTCCAGGGTGAGGAGAGGACTTATCAATCATGCACATTGCTTTTCATGATGTGAAATGACTGAGGTTCACTTTGAGAGTCAACTTCAGTCCTCCAGTTTTTACAAGTCCATAGCAAAACAATGGAAGACAAAGTGGGAATATAGGTTATGCGAGTCTATATAAAAGGCACCACTGGGAGGCCTAATAATCTTGACAGATAGCTGAGTCATTACCTCTGGTTTATATCTGGTCAATGACTCAGTCAATCTTGATTCTGAATGGTCACTCTCACGAAAACCCCTCCTTGGCCCCTTTCTTTTTCTTCTGTATGTGCATGTTTGTATGTGCATGTATGCATGTGCAAGGGGCATTAATGCAATATTATATGTGTGTGAGTACATGTGTTTCCTGGTTGTGTGCAGAGGTAGAGTTCTGTGCCAGGTGTCTTTCTCAATTGCTTTCCAGCTTACTTTTTGGACACAGTGTTTCTCACTGAACCTGGAGCCCTAGGGTCCCTCCTGCCTCTACCTCTGTGCTGGGAATAAAGGTGCGCTGCTATTTCACATGGATGCTGGACCTGAACTCAGTTCCTCTTGCCTGTGAAACAAGTACTTTACCCACTCTCCAGCCCTTTGCTTCAGTGATTCCAGTGTTTATCCAAAGGCAGTGCTGAAGGCCCTTGTGCTGAGAGATCCCAGGCGCTCCGCACTGTCTAACTCCTTCTCTAAAGTGAACAGAGATTTTCCTGCACCCTGCTTTGTGTTTTTTTGCCACATTTGCTGTGTCACCACTGGTGGGCTGTCTGAGGCAGAATGCTATTGTCACACATTATTTGATATGTAACTGTTTCTTATTTTTATTTGTTTATGAGAGAGAGAATGTGTATGGGTGCACTAGGGCCTCCTGCTTGTGCAAACAAACTCCTGATGTATGTGCCACTTTGTGCACCTGGCTGTTTGTGGGTACTGGGGAATTGAATCCAGGCTGTCAGGATTTGTAAGCATGTATCTCTTTTTTTAAATATTTTATTTATGTATTTGAGAGAAAGACACACAAACAGAGATAGAGAGAGGAGAGAGAGAGAGAGAGAGAGAGAGAGAGAGAGAGAGATCACGTCAGGGCCTCCAGCCACTGCAAATGAACTGGATACATGCTTTACATGGGGAATCAAACTCTGGTCCTTCTGCTTTGTAGGAAGGGCCTTAACCGCTAAGCCATCTCTCCAGTCCCCGTATCTTTGACCTCTGAGCAGCCCTCAACTGGTTTTAATGCCTGCAGTTATACTGTTAATGTAAAAAGGATTTTTGAAATATTTTTATTTTACTATAGTCATTTTATTTTGGATTCTGGGATCCTCAATAACAGTATCCCAATAGTAAAAAATGGGTGCAGTATTAAGCTTAGACATATTTGTGTGCCATATGTTTGAGTTTGTAATAGCTTTCAGGGTCTCAAAAAGAAAAACTCTTATATTTTATCCAAAGTCAGTCCTGTCCTACAGAAAATAGCCATGTTTCAAGTACTTCCTTTTGAATATTAAATTGAAGAGAGAAAAATTACAAAAATGTTTTAAAACTCTCAGGTGATTGGCTTTTATTTCTGAGAACTGAAGTTGATTATTGTTCTTTAGATCAATAATGCCGTGATGATCCTTGATCAAAATGTTCATTAGACTTTGACTTTTTTATTACCATTAGTGTATTTCATTTTTATTATCTCTTCTTTTAAATCCAGGTCATCTTTAAAAATACCATTTTAGCTTGTTACTAGAAGTAATTTACTTGGGTTGAAACATACTTGGATAGTTCTTGTTAGGATAGCACACATCATGAGTATGCCATTATTACGGTAACCCCAGAGACTGATACAAGAATGAGTATCAGTACATATGTTTGTGCATATGTACTGTGTTGAACATAAATATATGTAACAGGGTAGACCATATCTAATCCGTTCAGTGTAAATATCATCAGCTAATGTTTGTTGCAGTGAAAATAACAGAAATCACAAGAGTACTTTTGTGATACTATTTTTTAGCTTAAATAAAACAGCTTCTTAATTTTGTATGCAAACAGGCAAAGCTTTATCTCCTTCTGGTTAGCTGGAGTGATATGAAGAGCATAGACTTGGAACTCATAGATTTAATTGATGCCCTCCCTCCACCCTGTCAGACAATATTTGTGCTTTACTAGTTGCACATTTTAGGCAGATATCTTGGTTAAAACTGATCACTGACATTTTGATAATCAAGCAAAATTATTGCATTTCTATAAACAATGATTCTTAAATTGATGTATTGTTTTGAGAAATAGAACATTTTGTCCCTTTTCATTAAGCTTTGATGTTGCAAAAGAAAACTTGTGTGTACTATTAATTTCTTAAATTTTAGATTCTTTTGTTTCCTAGCAAGCAGGATAGTATGATGAAATTTATCTAACATATGTTCATATATGAATCTCATCATATACATACATAAAACATGTATTTTATAATCTGGTATATTACTAAGCATGCCTTGTTTTAAATCAAAATTAGAAATTTGAAAGCTTTTGCAAAATGAAGTAGTTTCATTTTTAATATGAATTTTTTAGTAGAGCCATTTCATGACATTAATGATTGTTTGGCAGTTTATTATTAATTTGCCATATTTTATGCACAGTTTTAAGGCCTTCCCTGGCAAGGATTAGACACACACCTGATACTGTTCATATCCAGTTGCCTAAATGTAGACAGTCTATATAACATTGCAGAAAAAAATTGAAGTAGCATCATTTATATACATTGCATACAGACAAAAGCTCTAGAGTGAAGAGTGATTACTCTTCTGTAATCCTTTCTTTCCTTTTTCTCCTCCCACTTGTCTCATAACAGTGATTGTTCCCGAGGACTCATCCTTGGTCTGTTTCCCTGGCCTCTCACTTTTCTCCAGAGAGCAGAGACGCTCACTGCCTTGCTACTACCGTCATTAGGCACATCATTCTTAGACCATTCTGTCCTCCCTCCTGACTGCCAGTGGCACGTCTGAGAGCTTATATGATTTTCCACTTGGATGCCCTGTTGTCACTACATTATCTGTGTTTAACTGGACTTAACCCTATTACTCAGGAATGGCTTTCAGATTTTAGTTATATAATCCTCTCAGTCATTTGCTCTATCTTTTATGGGTATATTTAAGCCGAGGCCCAGTAGATATAAGCACACCTATATAGTTTCTATAATTTAGTATATATACAGCATCCAGATTTTACCTTATTTTGATTAAGGTCTCTCATTACCCTACTATGTGCATGAGATACAGATTTATAGGACATAATTGTTTTTACAAATGTCCCTTTTCATTTTATTGTAATTAATAAAAATGAATTAAAGAGCTCCTGAATTTATGCTGTCCATCCTAGTGATTTTTAAGAGATACTCATTTTACCTCCATGACTATTTGCTGAAACCAAACTTTTGGGAAAATTAAGACAAAGCAATTCTAAAATTTCACAAGGTTGAGTTATTTCCTGGAATATGATATGTAAAATATTTTTATATGGAGCCAAGATATCTCTTTTAATAGTGATTAAGTTTTAAATTATAAATTAAATCTATTAAGACCTTTTTCTGAGTTATAAATGCATGACACAATCATTTCCTTTTAGGTTGAACTCTTCATAGATAAAGGCTTGTTATTTTTTATTAATTCTCTTTTGCAGAATATGATTTTTTCATTTTTTTCTGAAGATTATTTGATCATTATTCCATATCTGATCTAACAAAAATTTTCGGTGACTGGAATTCTTGTGAGAGCTGCATTAGTCCGAGCCAAATGATATATTTAATGTTAATCATGACTTCCCTGTTCATCTACCATGCTGGCCTGTATGTAACTTAAATGCAAGTGTCTCATTCATTTGGTTTGTCACTTCTTGGCAGTGAGAAGATGTCTGACAATTTAATTCAGATCCTCCTCTCCTCTGAACCCAGATTTATGAACTAGTTCTATACTCTTAACTAGATTAGCTCCTTTTCCATTAACTGCTTAAAGCAGGGCAGCTGTCTGAGCTGTTGATTGTAAATTTTCTAATGTCTACTTCCTTAATCTCTGTTACAAAAACCAGCAGATCCTAGGATCAAAGTTTTAGGACCTTGGCTTTCAAAGGCTGACAAGAGCCTGGAAGAGTCTACCCAATGGAATTTGAAGAAATGAGAAGAGGTGTTACATTGGGTAAAAGGAGATGAATTCTGTCATTAATCTTAATTAATTTCCAAGAGTTTTAAATATGAGATATTAATACTGAAGTCAAACCCTTATTATGTTGTTCATGCTTTGAAATCTGGCAGTCTTTTATGAAATAAGAATTTTAGGAGAGACAGAAGTGTGTGTGTGTGTGTGTGTGTGTGTGTGTGTGTGTGTGTGTGTGCCTGCCTCATATAAATATTTTCATTTTCACCTTTCAAATGTCTCATTTCCCTGGATTAATTTTCAGGCCTTCATCTTTTGACAGTTACTGTGGGAAGAAGGGATGATGGACACAATAAATCCAAATAAAACCCCTAGATATAGCAATAGCAATAAATTGGGATAATATTACTTTCATGTTTACCAGCAAGCAAAATACTTCACTGAAGAAGAATTGTCAGCTTATGGACTGAATTTTTTAAAAATAAGCTTCAAGAGCTAGAATAAAGAAAGAAAAAAAATTAAACACAAAGAATCAGAAAAATATTATTTGAAAAATTTGCAGGCAATAAGAACATAATATAATAAAACATTATTGAAACCCTAATCACTGGGCAGTGAAGAGATGAAGAAGCTATTCATAAAATTCTTCCCAACCACATCATGGCTGCTGCTTCCATGCTCACCGTCAGTCTCCCTTTACTCTTCTGTTTGTGGTAGTTTTCCGTAATGCAGCACACTGAGTTCCTGCAGCATTCCCACAAACCCCTGATGTCTGACCGTAGTGAATTACTCAACTAAACTGTTGAGGGCTTGGATGTTGTCTTCAAATTTAGAATCACAAATTGGGCTTTGTGATATATGTTGCTTTTTTGCAGCAATGTTTTATTCCTTCATAAAAAATTGCTTCACATATTAAATAAGAAGCAAAATGATATATGTAATACATATACATAATAAATTATAAATTTATATATAATACTGTATTTATTAAATTACTTTGTAATTCTGACTAATTGTTGGAGATGCAAAAGACCACTGATGTCGATAGTTTAGATTTTAATGTACAGGCTTTGAGAGCAAGAAAAAGTTGTGAGCTAGGCAGTAACATAATATGAAGGAAATTATAATTGTGCTCTTGGAACCTTCTCAAGTAGATTTGTGAGAACAGTGGCAATTTTTTTCCTTTACAGCTTGGCCTGTGTTTTGATTTCTTTTCTTTCTTTCTTTGTTTTTGTCTTCTTGTATAGTCACTAATGGAATCACATTAAGTTGTCATGCAGTAGTTCTGATTGATTCTTGGATAAAAGAACATTTTTCCTAATTGAAATGTTATCTTTTGAAATGTCATCTTGCTTCATGAACCTCAGAATAGGAGGGATTCTTGGCTTCAGACATATTCTAGGTTTATTAGGGGTATTTTATTTGCCTGTCAGGAATATTAAGATGAATTACTCTGGTCAAAAATTCAGTACTCTTTATGTTTGTGTGTATGTGTGTGCAGACAACTACATATATGTATATGTGTTGGATGGAGGGGAGATTATGTAATTAATGGAAAGTGACAAAGTGTTTTAGTTCTTGAGGGAATTTATCATTTTAGGAAATGTGGCGCCTTTTTCAAAGTTAAGATTTATTAGAATTCAAATTTAGCCAACAGTTACTGAGAACATCTTAGAGTATATTCAGTTGTGCTTCTTATTTTTTTGTCTTAACAGTCTGAGTTAGGCATCATATCATTCCATTTTACAGATGAAGATGAGATTCAGATGTTTAGCACATTCTTCTAAGTTTCATTGCGGAAAGGTAGCAGAGCCCACTGTATAATTTGCTCATTGACTCACACTTTATGAATTCTCATTCAGTGAATGTTATATAATTCCATGTTGTGTCTTTTTTTGAGATTGGATCTTGTTATATAGGTCAGGCTGGCCTTGAATTTTTGACTCTCGCTTGCATCAGCCTCATGGGATTATAGGTGTATGTACTACCACACCAGCTTCATGCTGTTTTTTTAGAACAAAAAACTATTCTTGTGAACAACCAATGTAATTATGGTAATTTACTAGTAGGGAAGAGCCTTTTATGTTATCAGTTTTGACCCTAACTCATCTGATACCTAAGTTGCCAGTTTTTGTACCTATGCCCTTAATTTATAAATTATTTTTGACATGTATTCAGAATGCATGCACATTATGATATGCATGCACAGTTTATATTTAATTTTGTATACATCCATGAATAAAACTCAATGTTTCAAAGTGGCAATGAATACCACAGAAAGCTCATAGACTGCATAGAGTAAGGAATTTTGTAACCAGTTATGGTTTTGTTGTCAGCTTGACCTGTTAGCAATGCCCAGTTATCTTGAGTGTTATGCTCCAAGATTTCCTCTGAATTGAAGAAGAAAGGAGACTCAAGTGATTCAGGGAGGAAGTCATGTTATCTAGAAACAAACATTCCTTCCTGGGAGGGAAGTGCAGGAAGGAAATTCCAGAGACTCAAGAAGTCAACAAGTCTGGGAAAGGGTTGCCCCAAGGCTGTATAAAGGGGAAGGAAATCTCTCTCTGCTCCTTCCCCCTGACTGTTTTGCTGGTGTATGTGTGTGATGTAGGTGTTGATGATGGCTTCTTTTTCTCTCTGTTTTGACCTGTGGAAGTCCATCCTCTTTCACCATTATGGAACTTCCTCTGGATCTGTAACTTCAATAAATCCCTTCCTCCCTTAACTGCCTGGTCTGGAAGCTTATCCCAGTGGCATGTGGCTGACTCAAACATACCAAATGGACCTCTGAGGTTGTGTAACTGAACTTCTTCTATTACAACTTTCACAGCCACTTTAATTCTGTGTAACAAGAGAAAAATAATGTGAAAGTCTATGAGAGATGAGGCACCTTATGTATTCCAAAAGTTCAGTTTGCTTTCTAGAGGGTCACAAGAGATTGGCAGTTGGAGAGGAGGGGTGTTGGAGGGAGCAGGGAGGTACTGAGACAATTTAGAAAGGGCTCTTGACTTGAGGAGAGGCACTGTGTGGGGATCAGGGACCCAAAGCAGAGTTGAGTAAAGACAAAGCTCTTTGGGCTTGGAGACTAAGCATGGCTATTGCACTGCAATTCTGAGGCTGGAAAAGGATGCTCCATAGGGGCCAAGGGATTGAGAATGCTGTGATGTCTTTGGTTAGCTCCAGTCTGGCACACATTTGCTAACCCTTTGGGTCCTCATTTTTCATGCTTGTTTATAGAGTCTGAAGAGATCACAGAGGATCTTTGAGTGCTAGCAATCTTGATTATTTTGTTGTTTATCAAACTCTAACCAAGACAGCTCTCTTAAGAGGGTCTTTTCTTGTTATGCCCGTGAAGGGATCCCTGGGCCCTGCTCATCACGTCTCAGAAAGGTCTTACAAATTTTCATGAGTAAAAAATTTATGTTGGCAAAAATCTAATTTATTGGCAAACATTTTTATAATTTATACTATTTTAGTAAGGAGACATTTCATGCCATCCATAATTAATAAAAGTATATAAATTTGTGTAGATTATTATATGATTAAAAGATGACATGTTTTCAATACTCTGAAACACATTCAAGTATCTATAACTACACCATGATTCTAGATCCAGAGTGGATATTTTGGTACTCTTGTGCTTTGACATAAACTGAAAATCGCACACATAGAAGAAAATAAAGAAGATACAGATTTAAGAGATAATTAGAGCAGAATTTTATGCTGATGTTCAGTTTTTATGACTTCTCTATTTGTCAATGGTATTTTCCTTCAGAAAAAAAGAGATATTAATATATGAAACTAGATTTTTTCCATTATCATTTTGATACATTACATATTCCTGCCTTGTGTCACAACTGAATCATTGAAACACAAGCTTTCTATTTATTTAATACTGTTATGAGCAGAGGAGTACTAATGTACCTGTCAATAAATATATAGAGATACATGGAAGTGTTCTGCCATTGGGTCACCCTGAAATTGATTTTCCAACTTGGGCTAACAATAGTAGACAAATAGTAAATAAAAATCAATCACTTTGGTTTAAATCAACTAGATATACTCCTTGTATTAAACACTCTTTTTCTGTAGAGCTAACTCCATGACAAATACCACTTGTGCAGTCTCTGACCTCCAGCCTCAGCTTTCAATAAACCTGTAAGGAGAATAGTTTGCTCATGATTTTATTATGTCAGACTTTACTTGCTCTTGATCAGTTACATGAAAGGATATTTTAGATATTGTTTATGAGTGTAAAATTACTAGATGAAAATAATTTTAATCACAAACTCTTAAGTCCTTAATATTTCAAACATATGTAATAAATTCATTAAAGAATAAGGTATAAGTAGAAATATCAAAATGTTTTTGAGGGAAATCTATATATTAAGACAAAATTATAGATAACTTTATTTTTAAAAAGGAAAAAAAAA